>APFE031030198.1:134799-151393 GCA_000404065.3 Pinus taeda
AAACAAATTTTAACTCAAAAAATTTGATCCCTCTAAACAAGTAATTGTAGGGTAATTATAACTACACATATCACAAGTAATAATTTTTTCCAATTTCAAAACATGATAATATATTTTTACTAGACAATTTTAAAGGCTTAAAACCAACCAAGTAAAGAAAATTAAAGAGAAAACAATGTGCAAATCCATGGTTAAAAATCACGTTACATGTTTTTAATGGATATATGTTTAACTTATACATTATTTCTCAGGTTGAATGCTTTTGTAATTCATGATATAATGCTTAAGATCTGAGAGAAAATCACATGGAGACTTAATCTAGGTTCATCGTCAAGACCAAGATGAGGAGCAAGATCAACAAATCACTAATATATGTCCAAGAGATACAATTGTCAAAGGAACAACTAATAAAAAGAAACATTGAAGGATAAAAAGTAATTTATTCAATAGTTATTTTTGACTTTTATTTTAAATTAATTTATTTCATCTTCTATCTTAATTTATTCCTATTATTTTATAATTTATTCCAAATATTTTACAATTTCTTCAATGATATTTTATATATTATTTTATAATTTGCTTACAATTCATATTGTTTTATAATTCATTCATAGTTATATTATTTTATGGCATTCCTAATTTCTACTAATTTTATCCTATATTCTATATTCTATAAAAATAATATTTATATTTAATTAATGATTGAAAATTATAATATGTAAGAGAAAGGAAACTATACCAAATATATTAATAAAAAATCTTAATAAATAAATAAAATAAATTACCATCATATTAATAATCATATCACCATTTACCTATATGTGATATCATGTTTGAATGAGGAACTTGATATTTTGAATTAATCACTATTATGATGACGATGATGATGATGGTTAATGTCCACTGAGACCAAACTTTGGTCTATGGGGCCTAAGAAACGAATTATTTAGTTTGATTTAAGATTTAATTCTTAATCTCAAAAAGCTTGATGAGCACCCTAAGAGGAAGTGATTTTCATCCTCAATGTTCATATTCTCACAAAGATGGCAAATCCTTTCCATTCATGGTGTTTTAGGCACTGCCCGATAACCCATTTCACTGTGGAGCTCACGAGAGTTCGTTCTAATCTTCGCTATATTAATTTTCTTCTTTGAGCTAGTTAAAATAGAGAGATACTTTTGATCTTCTAGGGTGGGGTTGATGACCTCCTTATAATATCTTGATTTTCTTTTAGCTGCTAAATCTTTCTCACACCACATTTTTTCTTTGAACTTAGAAGTAGCAATATTGTTAATGTTATTAATGTTTTGCAATGCAACATTCTCATTGATCTCCCAATGGTTTAACCAAGCCCTGGTCTCTTTATACCAACCTCGTTTAAGGCTTAGGTGGTTTTAGCTGGAATTTAAAGCTAGCTTAGGAAGTCTATGGTCTCCTATGTTATTGAGTTTGCACTTGTACAACATAAGCCTAGTCATAACAAGGCTCTCGATAGGGGAAAGACCCACTTCTACAAGGAGAATAGGATAGCGTGTATTGCTTTTAATTTTGAGGTTATACGTTATAAAACGCTTTTGGATTTGTTGAATCCTTCTCCGGGATTCTCTAGAGATGCTGCAACCCCAAACCTCACATCTATATAAGATAACAGGAGTGACTAGAGTTTCAAAGAGGAACTTATTTCTATCCCACATTACGAGGTTTGTCATTTTATAATTATTATCAAGACCAAAATAAGTTTTCCGCCCCCCATTAATCCTTTCCTCAATGCTATAGTTCCAGTTGAGCTTGCGACGAATATCAATTCCTAAGTACTTGTAAGAAGACACTTCCTCCAAGTTGCTATTGTCATACATAAAACAAGCGTAAGTGTCCTTCTTAGATTTGATAATCACAACTTTTTTTTTTGTCAGTGTTAACAGTCATACCCATGGTAGAGAAGAAACCCTTAAGAAGGTTAACTTGCTTATCAAGATCAGATGGGCACCTTGCGAGAAGAACAATATCGTCAGCATAGAGAAGAAGGATGATGACTATCCCAACTAAGATCGTGCCAGCACAGCCTGCTTCCTCTAAACAAGCTTCTAGCTTGTCAATGTAAATTCCAAATAGGGTAGGGGAGAGGGTGTTAAGAACAAAGAGAAGGGACCCACAAACTGCTTAACTTCCATCCATCGTCCCTATTAAGAGTCTTACTCCTCTTTTTAATTTCAATGGCTTCTCTTAATTTCTAGTGATGGAAATGGTAAACCCTCGCGAGGACCTTAGAATCCTCTAAGCATATATGGTGCTTTGTTAATTCAACATGTTCTGCTAGAGAAGAGGAGCAGGTCCTACAGTGCCTAAGGTCCACTGCATGCTCCTGAATCCTTTATGAAATGGAACACTTTGTCTCTCCAATGTAGGGGGTTCCATAAGAAAAAGGAATTAAATAAACACCCTTCATGCATTTGGGATCAATAGGGTATTTGACAAATCTTAAAGAGATACGAATGGTTTTCAATGGTCTAAAGGTGGAGCAAATATTTTGCTTCTCAGAATCCTAAAAATCTTGTAAGTCATCCCTTGGATAAAGGGAATTTGGACACTAGAGGTTACCTCAACTTCTTTCTTAGTTCTAGATCCCTTACTAGCTTTTAAAAAGGCTTAGAAACCTTCGAACTTATTATAACCATTCTTCTTGAAGACATTTAAGAGATGGGTCTTCTCACCCATCAAATGGACTTCATCAGAAACCATTAAAGCCCTAGTAGCTATAGTGTTGAGAACACCTAGTTTCTGGGTTGTAAAGTGATGAGATTTAGCATGAAGATACCACTCACTGTGGATATTCTTACATTATTTCTTTTTATCCTTAAGAACAATAATAATTATTTTAGATAAAGTTATAATTTAGTTCATTCTTATAATATATTAAATTTTAACAACTTAAAATGTACAATGAAGTAAGTGTTTTGGTGCTCATTATGGATTAGTACACTAGTATAATATTATTTCAACAAAATATAATTTCTATCATTAAAGCTAAAAGTCGGGATCAAAACATTCCCTCTAACTACATGACCATTATGATTAACCACATTTTAGCCCAACTATATGGGCTCATTGGGCTCATTTTGGAAAGGAAGATTAGCCTTTGGCTTAAAAGCCATGGTAAAAGAGCTAAAGGGAAAAATGGATTTAGGAGACATCACTCAACTATAGACCATCTCCTTATGCTTAGAAACATTCCAGAGGAATGTCACAATAATAAAACTGATATATTTTATTGTTTTTTTTTTAGAAAATCTTTTGACATATTTCTTCGGGATAAGAAGTGGAAGATAATAGAAGAGATAATGTTTCCTCTTTAATTAAGAGTTATTGTGACTAGGCTATACAAGAACGTTATTACCAAGATTAGGACCAGAGAAATTAAATGTAATATAAGTGTTAAGCAAGGGTGTCGCCTATCCCTTACCCTTTTTGACATTTACATTGATAAGATACAAGAGTGTTTTGACGTTGTAGGATGTGATGGCCCTAGGCTCACTTTTTATGGTCATTACTCTTCTCCATTATGCTAACGATATTGTTCTTCTAGCTAGGATCCATGACGATCTCAACAAATAGCTTAGAATCCTCCAAGAGTACTCCAGCAAGATGGGTATGACTATTAATACCCACAAGAATGAAGTTATGATAATTAAATCTAGAAAGATCAACTATGATAATTTAATTTATGATAATAACTACTTGAATAAAGTTCCTTCATCCAAATATCCATTTATTAACATTCATCATCAACTCAACTGGAATTATAGCATTGAGAAAAGGATAATTGGAGGTTGCAATTATTATTATGGGCTTGAAAACAATTGTAAGTCAATAGATTTTTGGGTATGGAGTAAAAAAATGTTCCTCATTGAGACTCTTGTCACCCCTATTATTTTATATGGATTTGAGGTTTGGGGTTGCATTATATTAGATAATCATGGAGGAAGATTGAGTTAATCCAAAAGAAATTTATAACCTACAAACTCAATATTAAAGTCTCCCTACCTTATCCCCTTGATTGACGCTAGTCTTTACCCCATTGAAAGCATGGCTATGATTAGGTATCTCATGTATAAGAAGAAGATATCATACATGGAAGTCAGGAGGTTCCCAAAAATTTCTTATAACTCTAGCCAAAAGCCCCACCTCTGGCTCAAGCGAGGACGGAATAAGGATGCCAAATCTTGGCTAGACCATAGGGGGAAAAGGAGGAGATCATCTTGGAGAATAAGGATAATATTAAAAATATTTTTACTTCCAAATATAAGGATAAATTGTGGGATGATAAGGAGTTAGAGGAAGAAAAGGAGGTTAACGTATTATAAAGAGGTGATCAATGTAAATCTTGATCAGCGGAATTGTATTTTTGTCTTGACCAATGCTAAGAATAAAATGAACTTTTCCAAGATAAGAACTAATTCTCATGAGCTTCAAAGTGAAACAGGGCATTAGTCCATTCCCAAAACACTTTGTGATGAAAGAGTTTGTCACCTTTGTGATTCTAAGAGGGTTTAAGATGAAGAGAATTCTTTGTTGGATTGTTCAACAATTACTCATATCCATTCTAATTTTCAAAATATTTGCCACACTACCAACCTTCTTGACTTTTTAAGTCATCAGAACTATGGTGACCTCATAAAACTTCTCTACCATCTCATCGATAAGTGAAATAAATTATTAAAGAATCTTAATTAATATACCACTTTCTTAAGGTCCAATAAACCATATTGGTCTTAGTGGAAGTTCATCATCATCATCATCATCATCATCATCATCATCATCATCATCATCATCGTCATCATCATCATCATCAATTTCGTTTAATTTTATGAAGGGATTTGCATGAGATTGAGAATTTGTAAGGAATATTGAAATGTGTGTAAAGTAAATTTGGTTATATTATAATATTGTGGATGGTATATGGAATTTTTTATTTAATTTATTAAGAAAGAGTTAGAAAATTAAGAATGGGTAGAAAGTTGAGGGAAAAATATACATGATAATTTTGAAAAAGTGTGTAAATTAATGTAAAAAAATTTTAACTCTATATTTATGATGAATTCAAAAGATTAAGGTTTTTTTTCAACTCAGAGGTTCTTTTAGATCTCATTCTCTAATGTTGTAAATCTTTCTTTAAGTTTTTTTTTCAAAATAATTCTCCATTCCAAGGGATTTGATCTCTCAATGTATGATTGCGTCGAGAGTTGATCTAAAATCTAGTGTGGGGGAGATGTTGTAATGGTTATAAATGACTGTGTTGTAACTTATTTTTTACCATAGTAGTATTTTTTTTTTTTTTGGAAAAAAGAGAAATGAAAATAAGAAAAGAAATTGACAAAAGAGAAAATAGGAAAAAATATCAAAAGAAAGAGTAAGGGGATTATATATATATATATTAATATATATTATATATAATATATATATATTATATAATATATAATATATATAATATATATATATATATATATTAAGAATCCCAAAGATGTGAGCCAGCTAAAATTCCGCGGTGTTTTTTTATATATTATTATTTAATTTCTTGCATATTTTCAAAAACATTATGGTTTAATTTTCAAATAAAGAGTTGATCTGACATTTTTTCTTTTAACAATAAAAGCCGATTGAAAATCTATGGATCAAATCTTCCCCACCCGCATCAATGGTGACGAATAGGTTTTGGAACCCCCTGCACCGTTGGACTTTAATGGGGGGTCTAAAAAGTTGTATTGAGATTATCGCCTGAAGATATGTGGCACAGCCTAAGTGAGTTCAGGCCCCCTTCTCCAAAATGGCTAATCACCCACCCCCCCTTCGAAAATCACTTTCTACTCCCGCTCCACTCTCGTACCTAGTCATAATTCACCACATGTCCTCTCCCTATTCACCCCTGCAAGTTAGTCATTAAACATTTAATTTCTCTAGCCAAACATTCATATGCTTGTTTAGACATTAAATTTTCACACCAATTTTCAATTCTTTAATTTCACGCTCATAAAATGGTTATAAGTTCTACAACCACTCAAATTCCCTCCTTCAAAAAGACACACATCCCTCTGCTCATTTCCTTTCGCAATTCCAGCTCTAGAATCACTAGTACGAACTCTGAATTTTCCTAATCATGCAGCTGTTGACTTTCATACACCAATAATTGACAATTCTCTAGTAATATTAGCAACCTTATCCTGCAATTTCCTATTTTACAATGTCTTCGTCAAAAGGAAAATCAAATTTAGTGGTAGATAACCCTACATTACCTTTTGTAGTTAACCTAGATGAGCTTCCCTTGGTAGACACATAGTATAAATTATCAGAAATCCGATGTGATCTCGACCTCTGCGAACTCCACAATTATGAAAACTAGAAGTTTCTTGATGTCAGTGATGAATTGAGCGTTTCTTGATGTCAGTGATGAATTGAGCATTTGGGAGACTTTCCTTCCTATTTAGATTTTCCCCAAACCCATATCTTCCCTAAATTTGTTGCTTGGTGTCATTTCAAATATCTTCCTAGTCAAAGGGTTGTAATTACGAAAAATAACGAAGTATTATTTCCTATTACTCTTGAGTCTATATGTCAAGCGCTTCAAGTCAATCCCTCAACCCCTCTACACCCATTTTCTACTGATTCTCTCATGGATATTTACCAAAAACTCACATTTCCTCAACAAGCCCAAATTTTTGAGTCGTTTTTACCTGAGAATTATGAGTTTCCTAGGACCATTCCACCTTATTCCACTTCAATTTTTCGAGAAATTTCTAGGCAAGTCATATCTATGGTCGCATGTCTATTAGGTTACCCTACTGATCAATGGGATGATGAAGTGATATTAGGATTTCTATTAGTGTTCTCTATGGGAAATAAACCCTTAATGATTTTCAACTACAACCAGTTTTTGGCAGATAGTATTCATGAGCAATTTTCAAAGTTTTCAACTGAAGGTTATTTCAAACATCAGTCAATCTTGATGTATTTACTTTTGTTTCATCAAGCAGACAGGTTCAAGTTTCCATCGTAGATATTAGATGCAGAAGGGAAGCCTTAGTTGGTCATTCACTAGACTTCCTTGGTAAGAAAAAAACACATAAGAATTTTCCTTTAGTGATTATGTAAATAAATTCATGTGTATGACATTATGTCTTCTAATTAGTGATGTTATATCAATGATTTCAACTGAAATCAGAATAATTATCCACCTCACTAAACGAACCAAAATTGGAGATGGGCACCTCAACCAGAATTACAGAAAAATCAGAATATACAGGTGTGAACATACTCCCTTGTTAAAATTTGCAACTAGGGAAAAACTCCATGTGGATCATCTTATTTATGAAAGCTGGTATTTTTCTTGGATCCCTCTCATCGAGAGGTATAGGATTGGTCTAAACTTCATTCAATTCCGATAAGTATTCATGGAGATATCAATTTATTTGTGTTATGGGACAATTCGTCAAGGTCGACCATCAACCAAATAACCCCCACATGTGCTCAACGTTTTAGTATAAACGGAGACGACTTGAGAGTAATTTCATAAACGCTTCACTCTTGATTTCTCACCACTTTTTATGGATTTTAGTGGCGAGAGAAATCTATATGATGAAGCCCTTAGCGCAGGAGAAAATGAGACTAAGGGAGTTTCCCTAGAGATGATGCTCTAGCAAGGTAAACACAACCTAAGGAGGATTCCCTAGCCACAGTCCTAGAGGATGGATGTAAGCCTAAACGTACTAAAATAAAGAGACCTAATTTTAGATGCCTATATGCTTCCCAAAAGAAATAAAACAACAGTCAACAGAAGGCCTTAGCTGCAACAAATTCATGGGTCTTTTGGAGGGCCAAGTTGTTGTAAAGGAGGTTGAGGAGATTTTGGGACAACATGGACATCATGGGAGAAATTTGTGGTTGAAGGTCAGTTACTAAAGGTACAGTGGATGTATTTTGAGGACTATTCACACTTGCATGAGGCCGAGTTAGGAAAGAATAATTGCAGATTGGTTGAGGGCAGCAAGAGATAAGGATTGACTATTTTGGAGGGTTGTTAGGGTGTCACAGAGATCTTTGGTAGGCTGCAAGCCTACCCACTCCAAAATAGGGCTGCGTGTAGACTTGAGAGGCTACAATATGCCTAGAACAGTAGTATGAGGATGAAACACGCTACCTTGTCTAGGTCGCAGTACTTTATAAGGCTAGTCTTGTTGTGTGTTGGGTTAAGGGAAGTGGCACATGCCCTAACCAGAAGTGAAGGCACAACAATTCTAACTGTGGGAAAATAGCAAAGGAAATCATGGTGGAGCATGGGAAATGGGACAACAAGCATGGTGCTGCAAGCACATTGGGACAACAGTTTGGTAAGGAAGGTTCCACAAACAAATGGTGGTAAGCATGGTGCTACAAGCACATTGTGACAATAGTTTGGTAAGCCAGGTGCAGCAAGCACTTGGTGGCAAGCATGGGGCAACAAAACATGTGAGAGTATGGCAAGCATGGTGCAGCAAGCACATTGGGACATCGCTACGGTAAGAAAGGTGCAACAAGCACATGGGACAGTATGCCAACATGGTGCAACAATGACACATGATGTAGTACAATGATGCGTACAGTCATGATTGGAGAAGCATGATGAGATGCAATAGTGATGATGGGTGCAACATGGTGCAGAACAGTGAGGTGCAACATGATGACGAGAAGCAGCACAATGATAGGTGCAACATGGTGATGGAGTCACCTAGGAGAATCAATTGAAGCAGGATGTCTTTGACTGAGTTCAGCTACCTCATGTATCATCTACTTAGAGATGATCTATGCTCTTACTTAGATAAATCAAGGTGTTCACTTCTGTTGTATATGTACTATCTCTTTCTCTCTCTCTACTGAACTATTGAAGAGCATATAAGAAGAACTGATCAAGGGTTTACCCACATTGGGGTTTGTCCCTATCTAGCTCCACATCTTATGTCCTCTTGTATTGCCTTGTATTTTGTGATCTATGTTTATGTTCTATCTGCAATTTACTTTAATGCTGATGTGATTTATAATCTAGAAAAGATATTGAGCTAACTATGAAAATTGAAATAAATTTCTCTAAGTATGGAACATACCTAAACTTAACATGGTATCAGAGTTGAGGGGAAGACAAAACCCAAGCAAGAGTAAAAGAGTAATCACCGAAGACAGTTGGGAAAGGATAAAAGGCTCAATGGGTTCCTCATCCCTCTTCAAATTCACCAAGGGTGAAGTCGAAGTAGAGAGCATTTTAGAATGGCACAATAGAAGCTTCTGATGGCCTACCTCAAGATCACTTCAATGGGAAGTCCAGATCTAAGGGTGGAAGGAAAGGCAAATGGCTTGTTTGTAATAAGTTTGGCCATTATGCGAAGGAGTGTCTAAATGGTAGGGACACATCACTTGATGATGATAACAATCATTACAGGGACATCTTCAATGATAGGAGGAATGACAGGTAATGCAAATCATCAAGGAAATAAATGACTCTTCAAAGAAAGCTAGGAAGCCTAGGTATGAAGAATCAAATGTTGTTTTTGATAAGATAAAGAAGTGTTATCTTATATTAGCCATATCCTTTGGGCTCTTTGGGAATTTTGGTTATTGATTGTAGTGCTTCAAGGCACTTCATTGGATAGAAGGGTGCTCTCTCAAATTTGGTAGAGATGGAAACAATCATGGGATTATACTTGGAGTCAATGCCACCTATCCTGGAAAGGGTGTATGGAATTTTACCCTTCAATTGAGTGAGGGTAACTTGATTCATTTACAAGAATCTCTTTATGTACCTGATCGCAAGAAGAACATGGTGTTTGTTTCAGCAATGGAAGTCAAAGGTTCATGGTGGCATTCATTGATGGAAAGGTACGTGTTTGAAAATGAAATTTTCAAAGATGCTTTTACTCATGGGTTCAGGGTTGGAAATTCGTATCAAATTTCAGGATGATCCTGTGGGGACCATGTCAGTTGACACATATCATCTATAGCACTAGAGGTCTACTTATTATGGGACCCTACCTGATGTAAGCCAGATGGTGACAGGGATGCCTAAATTCAAGAAGAGAATGAAGGTACATGTATGAGATGTACCGAAGGAAAATATTACAAGGGGACCAGTCCCTCATGTAGCAGCTCCACAGGTTTGGAACAACCAAAGGGGTTTGCAATTCATGAACGAGAATCTCATGTATGTAGGTAGAGGAAAGCCCTCTATGGCTTGAAGCAAAACACCACAAGCTTAGTATGAGAGGATTGATAGTTGTCTAATGAAGATGAGATTCACTGGGAGTGAAGTAGATCCAAACCATTGCTTGAAGGTTATGGATGATAAACCTCTCATACTGGCACCTTATAAGGACAACCTCTTTCTAACAGGTGCTGACCCTCTCATTTGCAAAAGTAAGAGGTAGTTGGATTCTAGATTTGGAATGGTTAATTGCAAGCTCGTGACTACCTCGATGGATCTTAACTTTTAGAATTTATGTGGTAGGGATGCCGAACCTGATTTGGGAACTGCCTCTGAGTTTCATAAACTCATTCTAGCATTGATGTTCTTGGTGAACCCCCATTTGGATATATGTTTTGCAATTAGCATGTTGATCTCATATATGGTTCAGCCTCATTGGATTGGTGCCAAGAATCTTCTTAGTTATCTTCGAGGCACAATCTCTCATGGATTGGAATACACTGCTGGAAATGTGAAGTTGCATGATTATTCGAATGCTGACTCGGCAGGTAGTGTGGAGGATTGCAAGAGAACTTCTGAGTGTTTGTTCTCTTTGGGTTCTGCTTTGATATCTTGGATGAGCAGGAAGCAGAAGTCAATTGCTATAAGCACCGTTGGGACCAAATACATAGAAACAGGTATGACCTCATGTGAAGTTGCCTGATTGTGGAAGCTCTTTAGTGAGTTGTTTGTATACATGATGGATACCACCGTGATCTTCTTTGTCAACCAGAGGGGGATTCAATTGTTTGGAATCCTGTATTCTATGATTTCTCTAGCATATAGACATCAGATACTACTGTGCAATTCATAGACATTTTGTCAAAGCCCCAAGGAAAGGTCAAAATTGTGACTTTCCAGAATGACGTGGAGTCATTGAGAGACCCTCTTATGAGGGTCTTGTATGGTGCATGCATTTAGCTCTGAGAGCTCAGGGGGGCTTGGGGTACTTCTTGGAGAAACAAGTGACCATAGGCGACTCACCCTACCCTAATGGTGCGCTATGTACAGGGTGACTGGTTCATCCTTCCCATGTGATACCCCATGGTGACTTATGGATAGGATGATTGGTTCTCATGTCGAGGCATCTTACCCATGTAGTCTGGGACTCATGGGAAGTACCTCTCATTTGGCCAATGAGTAGGGAAATGGGGTTAGGAACCATAGTAGTAATATCGATGGACACATCGTTGTATCTACCATACTCCCTATGTTAGGATGACCTCCATTGCTACGGGATCAATTGGAACTGACTTCGGGTCAGTAAGAGTGATATAGCTCACTCTCTCTTGGAACTGATATGGGATCAGTATGAGTGGTTTGAGACACTCTCTTATGATATTGATCTGGGATCAATGAAACTGACTTCAGGTCAACAAGAGTGGCATAACTCACTCTCTTTTGGAACTGATATGGGATTGGTAAGGGTGGTATGACACAGTCTCTTCATGTGGAATTGACTTTGGGTCAGTAGAGAATGGTATGAGGCTTTCTCGATCAATTCTTCTTCTTCATGGTTTAATAGAGTACAATAGAGCAAAGAAGTGCAGGGAACTCTTCGTAGAGATAGTACAGTCTGGCAGATGGATCAATGGATGGAGTTCTCCCTATTTGAGAGGGGGTGTTAAAATTGGCAACTAGGGCCAAACTCCATGTGGTTCATCTTATTTACAGTAGATGATATTTTTCTTGGATCCCTCTCATCAAGAGGTATAGGATTGATCTAAATATCATCCGATTCCATTAAGTATTCATGGAGATATTAATTTATTTATGTTATGGGACAATTACTCACGGTTGGCCAACAACTAAATAACCCCCACATGTGATCAACTTTTTAGTATAAAAGGATATGACTTGAGAGTCATTTCAGACACACTTCACTCTTGATTTCTCTCTACTTGTTCTGGGTTTTAGTGGCAAGATAAATCTAGATGATGAAGCCCTAGATGCAGGAGAAAAGGAGACTAAGGGAACTGCCCTAGAGATGATTCCCTAGCAAGATAAACACAGTCCTAAGGAGGATACCCTAGCCGCAGTCCTAAGGAGGATGTCCTAGCTGCAGTCCTATAGGAGAGATCTAACCCTAGACGCAGTGAAAGAAAGAGCCTTAATTGCAGACACATATACATGTCCCAAATGAAATGAAACCGCAATTAATAGAAGTTCTTAGCCGCAACAAAGTAATGGGTCTTTTGGAGGACCAAGTTATTGTAAAGGAGGTCGGGGATATTTTGGGACATCATGGATAGTGTGGGAGAAATCTATGGTTGAAGGTTGAGTTGTTGAAGGTACAGTGGATGTATTTTGAGGACTATTCACACTTGCATGTAGGCCGAGTTAGGAAAGAAGAATTGCAGATTGGTTGAGGGCATCAAGAGGTAAGGTTTGACTATTTTGGAGGGATGTTAGGGTGCCACAAAGATCTATGGTAGGCTGTAGGCCTAGCCACTTCAAAATAGGGCTACGAGTAGACTTGAGAGGCTTCCATATGCCCAAAACAACAGTATGAGGAGGCAACCCTCTACCTTGACTAGGCCACAGTCATTTAGAGGGCTAGTTTTTTTGTGTGTTAGGTTAAGGGCAGTGGCACATGCTCTAACCAAAAGTGCAGGAACAACAATGCTAACAGTGGAATAGTAGCAAATGCAATCATGGTGGAGCATGGTAAATGTGACAACAGGCATGGTGCTGCAAGAACATTGGGACAATAGTTTGGTAAGCAAGGTACAACAAGCACATGGTGGCAAGCATGGTGTGGCAAGAACATTGTGACATTAGTTTGGTAAGCAAGGTGCAGCAAGCACATGGTGGCAAGCATGGTACAACAAGCACATGGGACAATATGGAAAGCATGGTGCAACAAGCACATGGGACAGTATGACAAGCATGGTGCAACAAGCACATTGGGACAACAGTATGATAAGCAATGTGCAACAAGCACATGGGACATTGTGGCAACATGGCACATCAATGGAACATGATGCAATACAGTGATGGGTATAGTCATGATTGGTGAAGCATGATGAGATGCAGCATAGTGATCATGGGTGCAGCATGGTGCAACATAGTGAGGTGCAGCATGATGATGAGAAGCAGCATAATGATAAGTGCAACATGGTGATGGAGTCACCTGGGAGAATCAATTGAAGTAGCATGTCTTCAACTGAGTTCAGCTACATCATGTATCATCTACTTAGAGATGATCTATTCTCTTACTTAGATAAGTCAAAGTGTTGACTTTTGTTGTATATGTACTATCTCTCTCTCTTTCTGTTGAACTATTGAAGAACATATAATAAGAATTGATCAAGGGTTTCCCCACATTGGGGTTTTTCCCTAGCTAGCACCACATCTTGTGTCCTCTTGTCTTGGCTTGTCTTCTGCGATCTATGTTTATGTTCCCTCTGCAATTTACTTTAATGTTGATGTGATTGCTAATCTGGAAAAGATATTGATCTAATTGTGAAATTGAAATAAATTGCTCTAAACATAGAAACATATCTAAACTTAACCTCCTAAGAGGTTACCAATATTTGTACTGATCATAATATTTTCCTTGGAATACATGAGGAAAATGATGAACATGGATGACCTGCATTTTGTATCCAACAAACAGAAATCCTAATTCAAGTTAAAAGAACACAATGGCCTTTTCATTGTTAATACTAGGGCAGCAGCGAAGGACGAAGATATGTTATTAAAGCAGATGAAATTCAAATTGAGCTTTACCTGGTCTTATAATTCCTTGGGGATTATTTGGAAGTTGAGAGTCTAGTAGAAAACAAGTCCATATGTACATACAACTAGAGCAAAGATAGAGCAATATGCAAATCAAGAAAAGTGGCAAGAGAATACATTACATGAAGTTGAAGAACATATTGTTAGTCAAACATCTTCACAAACTTCAATTCCAAAAGAAAAAGAAAAAAACGAAAATACCAAGATAAAGTTTGTCTCCTAAAGACTCAAAAAATTAAGCTATAGGTTTTACGATTTTCAAAAGGAGAAAGAAGAAAAAAACCAAAAGAGGGTCTTCGGAAGACAAGAGTTCATAGGAGAAAACCATAATGGTGATGTCAATATTTCCCACCACTTCTTTTCCACATGTTGAAGAAATTATATAATCCCCTATATCCTTTGTTTCCCATGATACTACACAATTTTGTTTTTGCTAGATACAGAGAGATTATAAGGAAGAATGAAGCATTGAACTACACCACTTATTCAAAATTTTGGAAGCAGTCTTCCACTACACAACATAGGCTTCTATTTGCACTTGTACTGTTAAGGGACGGTTTCAATTAGCTTTCTTATAACCAAAAATTCCAGTCCCTAAGAGTGCAGAAGATTACAAAACTTTCATTTTTTCTTTTGATACCAATAACGTTCATGTCATTGATCAGATTGACCTGAATAAGAAGGTTGGTGAAATGATATATTCCACATTGACAAGTTCAACAATGAAAACTTCCAAATTGCAAGCTTCCCTAAACAATATTCATTCACAATTGAAGATGGATAGAATGCCATCCTTGGCCAAAGATACTAGAATCATAGCTCTTGAAGATCTAGTGATAAAGCTAGGATATGATCCTAGTAATATGAAAGTGGCAGAAGAAATGATAAAAAAATAATAATATTGACATTCAAACATTGAGGAAGCAACCAAAGCTTCCTACTACTGAACATCCACAAGAAAAATAAATTGGTCAGCTAGAAAGGGAGAAAGAAAACATGTTCAAATTGACAGTTGAATAGAATGTGCAAATTCATAAAATGGAAATTGATATGGAATCACTTCTAAAATAAATAGAGAAACAACTCAACGTTTCAGCTACTATTCCTATAGCCACTACTTCTATAGTAGGTAATTCAATAGTAGGTAAATATACAACAATAACCATCGTAGTAGAAACACAGTCTACTGACTTAGAAGAACAACTATCAAAAGCCATGGGAGACTTCTCTCTGAAATATCAAGAGATTGAAAAACTAAAAATGTAGCTTCAAAAGATCTAGGAACAGAAGAATAAATCTGATAATGAATATTTGGTTGAGATTCAAAAAGATTATAAATTAACACAACAATTAGAGGTTTATAAAAATGAATCCTTAATTGCACAAACCATTGCTCAGGCCAAATAGAATATTTGTATAGACATTATTGTATTAGTGACTAATTTATGGCCTTCAATTGAAATTATTTTTGACCAGGAAGACTTATTGCAGAGACCACAAGAAGAAGTAGCAGAAATAAAGAAGGACAGAGACCACAAACCTAGAGATGCTACAAGGATAATCAAAGTCTTAAACTCCAAGACAAAAGAAGAGCTTGAAGAGATTGAAATTGGAGATAGAATTGAAGTTGTCTTGGAGGCCAAAAAGATTTTAAAAAAGATAAATTTAATGCTATATCTCGAGAACAAGTGTCATGAATTGGAGGTTCAAATTAGGAAATTTCATAGGAAGTTTAATTCTTTATGTCAGAAAGGACTTCTAGTTTTGTAGGATAGAAGTGGAAAATTGATCCCACTTGAAGAATATTGACATAGGCTACATAATATAGCAGTGGAAAAGACCAAATTTTTGTGAATCAAAGGAGTTATTACCAGGAAATCCCTCATTGAAGGTTTAAGTTATGAATAATTAGTACAACATGAAATTAGGCATTTTTTTCTAGTTCGACCCACTTTTGAAAAATATACTGAAGTTGATGAGTCATATAGGAAATTGTTAAAAATTTTATCTCTAATGAAAAGAGATGGGATAAATTATGTGAACTCATCGAATAGTAACAAAATGCAAAATTTTGGGAGAATAAAACACAATTTTAGTAGCTAACAACAAAATTTTAGGGATAGTTAGTAGAAGAAATAAATTTCTAGCTATAGTCATCAACAACATCCCTTGAAATTAGTTTAGATCCACTATCTTTAGTCCTATTTTTGTAAAATCCCAATTTTTGTCGATGAAATTTTACTTTGTAATAATTTTTTATTCCAGTTTAGATATTTCAGAAGGTTGAACTCTATATTGTTAGGATATTCCGACACATAAGAAATAGTTAAGTTCAACTTGGTCTAGTATAGAGTTAGGTATAGAGTTAGGTAAAGTGTGTTTCTTTACCGTTGTACATTTTGTAACTTACAATCCGACGTCACGATATGTAGTGATCCGACGGTTCATTCTCTCCTCGGTATTACCGACACTTGATCCGTGGCTTGACACCCGATTGGTCCATGAATTCTATTTAAAGCGCATGGAGGGTCATTTGTAGGTTAACCGTGCATGAGAGAAGCTTATGTAAATTTTCATTCTTTTATTAATAAATTG
>APFE031030202.1:0-21583 GCA_000404065.3 Pinus taeda
AAAAATTAATTAGTGGTGCGCACGGCATATTTCTCTGTCATTGATGGGCATCTATATAAGATGGGGACTAATGACATATTGCGACTGTATGTACCTAAGTTTGAAAGAAGTAACATCCTCTCAGACACTCATGGGGGCACTATGGGAGGACATTATGTAGGGAGAGCAACCATGCAGAAGATTCTACATACATGGTTGTGGTGGTCAATCCTCCATCAGGACTCAAAAGCATATTACAAGGCGTGTGAGGTGTGTTAAAGGACTAGCAGGCCATCGCGGAGGGATGAGATGCCTTTGAATCCACAGACGATGTTACAACCCTTTGAGAAGTGGGCGATAGGTTTTGTAGGACCCATTTAGCCACAAGGAAAGACAGGAGCAAGGTACATTATCACCGGGACAGAGTATTTGACTCGTTGGGCAAAAGCACAACCAGTGAAGGATTGCATGGATGCCACTAGTGCGAAGTTCCTATTTGAGCAGGCACTGACACGATTTGGATGTTCGAAGATCCTGATTTGTGATTGTGGTACGCACTTCTTGAATGAGACTATCAGCGCGCTAACAGAGGAATTTCAGGTATACCACCAGAAGAGCACACCTTATCACCCGTAGGTTAATAGGATGGTGGAAGCGTTCAACAAAGTTCTTGAAAATGCACTAACCAAGGTTTTTAATGCTTAGTGAAGTGATTGGGACCTACGCATACCTGTAGTATTATGGTCTTATCGAACAACGTGCAAGAAGTTGACTAGAAAAATTCCCTTTAGGCTCGTCTATGGGGTTGAAGTGGTAATGCCTATGGAATACATCGTGCCTAGTCTACACATAGCATCACTCATAGGTATGACGAATCATAGAGCCCTGGAGGAGAGGCTCACACAATTGGATGAGCTCGAAGAAGAGAGATTTTTGGCTGGATTTCACCAGCAGGTCCAAAAGTAGCGCGAAAAGGCATGTAATGACTGACACACCAAGCTGTGCACATTTAAGGTAAATGACCTGGTTTTGTTATATGACAGTAATTTTGATAAATTTCCAGGGAAGTGGAGGATGCACTGGTTATGGCTTTATGTTATTAAGGAGATTACAAGAAGGAGTGGTACCGTTGGTCAAATTAAATGGAGAACCTTTCCCAGGAAAGGTGAATGGCAGTCGCTTGAAGCCATACACCAGTGGTCTGCCCATGTGACTAAATGAAGGTAGCACAATCTTAGCACTCCAGGTAGTTGAAAGGAGGTGTGGGACTATAAACCACACTACCTGCGTGATTAGAAGATGGTGTGAACCAAGGAAGTGTCACTAGTCCGCGGCAGTGTGGAGGGAGCTATGCTACCCACAGAGAAATTCCACAGGTCAGCCGGAAAGTGATTGTTACAGTCACTTTTCATGGAAAGATGAAAGAAGTGAGGCCAAATGGAGTAGGCAGCCAGCATTTAAGACAAAATTTATGGCTTAAATCCTTGAAAATTTGCTACCAATTTGATATTAATGAACCGATTTTGGGGGGAATGGTCGGATTTGAATTCAAAATGCCCTATAAATTACAGATGGTTGTCCAGCGAAAAATACTTGGCATTTTTAGAATTGAGTTGTTGTGCTCTCATGTGCACATGAGCCATGAATTCTTTCAAGATCTGATAGCGAGTCCAGTGTTTGAACAATTGTCAAAGGAGACACAGGAGCTAGTGAATAGTGTCATGTCCACACACGCAAAAGCTATGGACACCGTAGAAGTGGCAGCCAAGGAGAATATGCATGGAAATTAATATTGAGACTAAATAAGTTTCCCCAAAGGTTCTTGAAGCATTGGAAGGTGTCCCTAAGTCACTAAGAATGTTGAGGCCTAAGCTAACCCCCACAAAGGAGACTGTGAAGGACAAGAAGGGAAAGCAACTTTCCATACCATTGCATGCCTCACCAAGGCGAAACCCACAAAAACCCACTACACAGGAGAAGGGAAATGCCATAAACTTAGAGGCAGAGGAGGAGGACATCGAAGACACCCCGATGGATGATGAGGATGTGGGGGTTGAATTAGAGGAGGTTGAAACCCAGGGTGCAAACCCTATTATGCGGTTGCCAGAATATGTCCCCCCACACAAGCCTAAATCCAAGGTCCCAAAGGACATTGATGAGAATAAGACTCCCTTGAAAACCCCTCTACTACTAGATGAAATTGCTTTCAACGGTCCACGTTTGGCATGGGTGCCGATACAAAATCTTGAAGATTGGGACTTGGTGGACCACGAAAAGTTCCCACACCTGGCGATTGAGTAGCTGATGTAGTGGATCATAGACATAAATATGGGAATGACCACCTTGGAGCCATGGAGGTGGCTCAAGGGGGTAGAAAAGGCAAGATTTGTTAACCTACTCTAGGTGTTGCACTATAACCGCACCCCAGTGACAGTTTTGGTCATCAAGCAATTGTGCTTGGTGCCTGATGGGTGTTTATGGTTGGAGGAGCTGATACCCATTACAGATATGTTGATTCACCAAATAATGTGCTTGCCATATACAGGTGAGAATCCAGTGATGTATTTAGTGACAAGGGTGGCGAGTAGCTGTTCGCAGAGTCAATGAAGGAGAAATTTAAGTTGGTAAAGAAGTCACGCATGTACGCTATCTCCAGCATCTGTGACCCCACTGTGAAGGTAGCAATGCAGATCCTTGCGGGGAAGGTGATGCAGAAGTGCCGCACCGATGAGGTACTGGTGCCTGTTGTTGTGCTCACACAGTAGTGCACGTAAGGAGTTTAGTTTAATTGGTCGCACTACCTTCGCGGAGAGTTCCTGGTGAATTTCTGCGAAGCACAAGAGCAAAAAAAGACATTCCACTATGCGTGGATCTTGCTATCAACTATGCTGGTAGCATGGGAGCTACCAGAGGATAGTCGGTTCCCTTCGATCACGCCAAACCTTCCTGAAGCAACGAAGTGCGCTTCGCTATGGGTGACCAAGGACGCAGAGCGAGTTCAGGAAAGTAAGATCTTTTGGATCTTGATGGAGATGAATATCAGGATGGCCATCAATCGCAAGTCGCGATTATCACCCATGGTGTATGCTAACCTATAGAGCTATGCTGAGTTCAAATATGATATCCATTGAGTATCTCTTAGGGTGCGGAAGGACCATATGTAGAAGTGGTATGATTTGTCATATCTGGCCACATATGATGCCATCAATGCAGTTCTTGATCAATTGCCAGTGGAGTGGTGCACTACCACGGACTTGGCGGTGGGTGGAAGCAAGTCCGCCACGTAGAATAAGGAGGCGAAGCTAAAAATGGTGCAGTTGGTTGAAAAGAGGAAAAAGGAGACCACTGAGAAGGTCCAGGCAGAACAGTCAGGAAAGGAGGCAAGAAATGGATAGGTGGAACAGAGTGGGGCTCTGAAAAAGGCGCGCGGTCACCTTCACCTAAGATCAAAGAGGAAGACAGAGGGAAGCATGACGCGAACCCTCAGTAGACATCCACCCGCATTAAGTGCCCAAGAGAACTAGAGAAGGGAGGGCTTAGAAAGAAATCCAAGGCGACAAAGACATTGCTGGACCCTATCACATTGACAGAGGGCAACATACATGATATCGGTGACAAAATTAGAGATGTCACTGCAGAGGCCCTGTAGCAATTTGAACAACAAAAGTAGGTCATAATAGGGCTATTGAGACTAGGTTGTAGGAGTTGCAAGCCCGCACGTCGCAGGCTAGCACAATGTCTACCAGCTTGGCCATTAGCACTTTAGAGGCTGTCGATATGTTGCCATGAAGGCTTCCAATGCGATAGTGCTTTCAGATGGAGCACTGACCATGGACAATGAATATGAGAGGTCCATTGTTAGTGCCTTGAAGGGAATTGGGTTGAACCTACCAACACTTCCGCGCAAAGTACTCCACCTCTTGCAGGATAGAGTAATTGCAGAAATGAGGGCCCAAGAGCACCGCGTCCTCTAGGTGATCAATGAATAATAGATAAACAACAAATAGATGGCCCTATAAATAAATGATGCCATCACCACTGAGGTCGAGGCGACCAGCCAGAGTAAGAAGATTATGCAGGTCATTAAGGAGGCATGTATAATGGTCCCAGAGTTGGCCATTCCAGAAGAGGAGCCAGTCGAGGTCCTCATTCGCAAGTTGGCCTCAGGGATGCACAACACTCGGACTGAGATGGTGTGGGTTCAGCTAGAGTTGAACCTGTAGATTATAGAGCTATAGTTGAGGGCCCAGCCTTCAACATTGCCAGAGGTAAAGGAAGAGCGGGCAGCCGCTGTCACAGAAGCAGTCGCGGCAGTGGAAAGTACAGTAGCAGACTGCCTGCAATTGTTCAAGCAATCATTTGAGGTCCTGACAAGCTTGTAGGAGGAACCAAATATAAAAAGGCTAGAGACGGAAGTGCGCAAGCTACAACAATGCTATGATGAAGTTAAGGGCACATTGTGAACTATCATGTTGACACAGAGGCTAGCCAAGTTGTAGGAAGCCAAGTAGCTGAAAGAACAGGTGGACGTAGCACTGCACAAGGAAGCAGTGTTGAAGGCACAACTAAAGCCCTGATTGGAGGAATCTTATATAGTCACAAAAAATATTGAAGGCAAGCTTGTGACTCTGCAAGGGATGCAACAAAAGCTTCAGGCTAACAGCGCGAGAGCAGTGGACTGAGAAGACAGTGGAAGATGTGAAACAGGTGATAGCTCAGTGCACGGCTAAGGTAGCGGTCATACGGGTCGAGCTGGATGGGCTTCACACAAAGATCTTCGCACCTACTGAGTGACTCAAGTGTGCGTCACAATGTTTGTGTTGGGGGCCTATTGGGGGCCTATTATGAGCGAGATCCCCCAAGGGTAGTTTTGGGGCTAAAATCCCATGTTTGAGTTAAATTTTGTAATAAAATAATAAAGTATCCGCATTTTGTGGTCACAGAGTGCGAAGGTGTAAAGTAAAGTTGGTTGTGAGAGACCTACCCATGGTTCATGGACCATGAGATTGTATAAAAAGAGCTAAGCTCTGTAGCATAAAAACTATGCTGAAGCACGAAGGATTGATAACTTGAAAACATAAATATTAGAATACACACATGTATTTAATATAATAATTTATTATATATTATAAAATGTATAAGATGATTTGAAATGTAGCATTGAGCGACACTGCTTCTTATACTTCAGCTAGGGGACCTTTCCTAAACAGACATGTCTTTTCCTTAATTTTAATGACTAATTTAACTAAATAATATTTAATTATTTCATAATTCTATATTTATTCTTATTTTAGCTAATTGTTATGTATTATATTCATAACAAGCCTCTTCGTCTTCGGAAGCTTTGTCTACGAAAGCTATATATTGCTGGGTAATTGTCTTTTAGTGTTGTCGTCGCGGCATATGGAAGGTGGGAAGGTCTCCATCACTGGTGGCATCGATTAATAACCCTATTTTGAGATCCAAGTTTAGAGTACGTCCGCCCCTTCTTCTTTTGTCTTTTTATCTCTAAGATTTTTTTTAATAATCAATATATAGCTTAGTAGATAGTATATAATATTACTGTTAACTCTATTTCTATTGTTTTATATAACTCTAATAATTTTTTTTTTTAAATCTTTCACAAGTATATATCCTTCATTTGTCAATTGAGTTCTCATTATAGTGGCCCAAGCAATTTATTCATTGTAGCTGTAGATGCCCTTCACTCACAAGTTCAAAGATGTTTACAATTAATGATAAACAGGGTTCTCAAACGAGCATTTATCGCCATCAAGCTTTAATGAGAAATGTAAACAACATCTCCATCACAAATTACTCCACCGGGTTTACTGCTCTTGTCAATCGCAACATCTACGTCTTCTTCAGAACCTTCATCAATCGCATCATCTATACCTTCGTCAGAGGGTTTATCAGTGGCATATTGATCTTTGTCGAGGGTATCCATTGTTTTCCATGTTCTTCAAATTCCTTCTTCAGCATTTCAAGATGCGCTTCAGTAAAGGGATAGGCCTTCGATCCATAGTCAAGTATGGCATCTGTGGAATTTGACACCTCCTTCCCATCTGGATCAACCACAATGAAGGATGGAATGTCATCTCGGCTGTAAAGTTTGTCTACACTGTCCCTTGTTTTATCTCCAAATGTAAGAGCCAACCATGGCATGGTTCTATGGTATTTTTCAAAAGCCTTTTGATTTCGGTCCCACGACAGGAAAATAATCTCTAATTCTTCCCCTCTATCCTTTAGTTTGTTGTATACGTTTACAAGCTTGAGAGTGAAACTTCTGAAGGGACGACTCCAATAAGAAGAGAAATACAAACCAACTGTCTTACCCACAATCTCAGATTCCAGGACCTAGGCACCTCCATTCTTGATGACGAAGTTGCACTTATCAGACACCAAGATCGAGCCCAAAGTCTCTGCTTCTCTTTTTGCTTTCTTTTCAGCCTCAATCACACCCTATCGCTCTTTATTAAATGGGTAATCTCGGCCACCATATTGTCATATAACTTCCATTGGACTCATCTCAAGTGTTTTACTAGGTATATACCAAGACTGCATAAACTGACGACAACCCTTCATGTTGACATTTGAGCAGGGGCCATGTTGTCTGACAATGGGGACGACACGTCTTTGAATAATGTGGTGTCTGCATAGTAAATTGCCAACTAGAATGCATGTCCACCCATTGGGATACCAATTGTCAAGGCAAACATGGACAATGGCAGACAGAGGGATGGAATACGAAATTGATAGAAATAGGAATGCAGAACGACCAACAGAAAAGGTTGCAGCGGATGGAAGGGGGGCAGCATTGTTGGTGTGGTCGGGCAGGGTCTTCTATCCAAAATAATCAAATGGTAGCGTCAGCAGATCATTTATCCACCAGTCCTCACAACTTTCCACAAAAATCTCTTTGTTTAGCTGGTATTTTGTTTCAAAAAGGCCCATCAATACCCTCATAGAAATAGCCTCAACGCAGCTATTTACAATAAGCATTTCTTTAGCTAGAGGATGAAGATTTCTACAGTTACATAGCACTTCAATCGTGCCTTCCTGGTCTTTCAGTGTTACTTGGTTGAAATAAAACTCACTTTGCTTGCAACGATTACCTCTGCAATACTCTTTCGTCATCTCTAAAAACTCCGCAGTGCATCTTAGAGCAGCAATGTTGAATGGATTCATGAGAATCGAGGAGCCATAGCAGTAAGCTGCTATCATTTCTAATCATCCACTATGCATATCTTGTATCTTCCAAGATCCTAAATCTGGCTAACCATTTTCCTTATCGCTCACAAACACCAAATATATTATTCCCTTCCCCCATTCTAACACATGCTTAAGCTTGAATGCGACATGAGGAAGCGTGTGAGGAAAATCCCAGGAAGTAGGCAACTGATTAATCTGCCTCTTGGTATTTACATCTAACAATTCCATGCCAACAAAATGTTGCGGCCAGAAGGGAATCAAACTCACAAAGTGTAGTGGCAATGGCAGCATTGGCAGCAAATTGATAAAAGCCTCTAGAAACTTTTGTGCTTGTTCCACCTTCAAATCCCCAGGGCCATTTTCTTCTGCCTTTCTCTTCCTAGATGAGAACTCCATTTCTTGGTCTGAATTCCTTCTTCTCTAGTGAGCACTTTCACTATATCCTCTTGTATAGATTCTATATCTCCAAAAACTTGTTTTTTCTCAAGAGCCACCAACGGCAGATTTTTATCGACATCTTTTTTCAACAAGTATAAATCTAATATCCTTTCATTATCGATATCTACAACCTGCTCTTTCTCCAGAGTCACAAATGGTAGTTTTTCATTAACGACTTCTTCTTCATTGTTATGATATTGCACATCTCCTTGTTTCTTAATATATTCCTTATCTTGATCTTGTTTAGCTTCATCAAAATCAACATTTTGATCGAATTCTTCTTCTTTTTCTTCTTCCACATTTTCCTTTCGACATGCTTTAACTTCTGCAATTGATTTTTTAAATGCTAAAATGCTTCTTGAATTTCACTAAAATGTTCGACATGTTTACAACGTGAATGTAATGGCACATTGTGCGGTGAACTATGTTGAAAGGCCTGCATGATTATATTGTGTGCCATGGCTCTGATACCACTGTAGCATAAAAACTATGTTGAAGCACGAAGGACTAATAACTTGAAAACTTTAATGTTAAAATACACACAGGTATTTAATATAATAAGTTATTAATATATATAAAATGTATAAGATGATTTGAATGTACAACGAGGACCCTGCTTTTATACCTCAGCAGGGGACCTTTCATGAACGGACATGTCTTTTCACTTAATTTTAATGACTAATTAACCTAAATAATATTTAATTATTTAATATTCATATTTATTTTATTTAGCTAATTGTTATGGATTATATTCATAACAAGCTCTAAGTAGTTTTAAGGATATACAATGGTAGATCATGTAAGAGAGTTGTAGCTCTGAAGTAAGAAGTCTAAGTCTTGAGTTGTAGTGTAGGTAGGGACTTTGCAGCTGAGTGCACAAAGGCCTAGGCTAGAAGTCTGCAACTAAGTGCACAGATCCCCTGCAGCTCTGTGCACAGGCTAGATAGAGTCGGTAATCACTTGGAAGTTATCAATAAAGGGAATTATTCAACAATTTCTATGTCTTCGTTCTGTTGATGCATCTAGATATTTTATGTATGAATTTCCTTTATTCTGTTTATATAATGCATGAATGAATGCAATTACATTGAATAATTGAACACAATTATGATTATCTATTTACGCGGTGTTAACTATAATTATTTTATAAGATAAGCAAGTCACTTAAAATAATTGGGGAATCTGAACAACACGTTGTCATAGCAGTGCAAAAGTATCTGAGTAGTAGTTTAGGACTGTGCGAAGGACGATCATGTCCTTTCACTTACGTAATAAAGGCTGGAATAGAGGGTTTGTCTTACAAGCTCTAGAGCGAAGCAACTTATGTGAAGGGAGGGGTAGAGGGGATCAAACGACATCATAACCATCTCAGGGTGTGTAAACTTAGTTCTAGCATCCCCCCATACTACTTCAGGTGAGACCTTAGTCCACACTGCATGGGCCGATGTCAAAAGGGCCAGTAGTGTAGAGATTTATTTGGCTAATTAACACTGAACCTAGGTCAGGCCCCCTCAAGCCAACATGTTGCAACTTAAACACTTCACCATTGAAAATTTCTGAATGAAAAGAAATGGGCTTACCACATTGCATAAACACTGTGCCCATGGCATAGTCACATACATCAACCTGAAACTCAAATGATTTTTTTAAGTTTATAAGAGCAAGTATAAAGGTTGAAATGATATTTTCCCTTAAAGCATTAAATGCCTCTTGTTGTTTGCCTCCCCACTGGAATAACTTTTGCACGGCTACCAAAGAATGAAAATGAGCTACAATAGAAGAAAAAATAACGAAGTATTTCCTCCAACATTGAGCTGTTCCCAAAACACCTCTTATCCAAATGACTATCTTGAGCGTTGACCAATCCATAATGGCATCAATCTTGGAGAGGTCTAACTTCAGCTCACCTTCTCCAATATCATGGCCCAAGTACATCCAAGAAGTTTTATCCAACATATACTTTGACATCTTCAATAACAAATTTCCTTGACCTAAGACATTAAGCATTTATTTCTCATACATGACATGTTCATAATGAAATTTTCTGAAAATGAAAATGTCATCCAAGTAGACTATCATGTCTAGAAATGACTTCAATACATCTTGCTTCATATGCATGAAAGTAGTAGGAGCATGGCAAAGACCAAAAATCATAACAAACCATTCAGACAAACCTTGCTTGGTTTTGAATGTCGTCTTCCATATGTCTCCTCCAACAACTCTACATTGATGAAAACCACTTCTTGAATCCCATTCAATGAAATTCTTACCATTCTTCTTGGGCATCAAAACAAAGGGTGCAACATATGGTAAAGGAGAAGGTCGAATGTTTCAATTTTGAATTACAACCATCAAACACTACGTAATCAATATAAACATTGGGTTTGATCATAAGAAGCACTAAATTCTTACTTGAATTCACTAGTCTTTCCATTTGCCTTCCATTAACTAATAAAAGATTTAGTTTCTTGCAATGAGCTCTCACAATATACTCCACATCATCCTTGAACAAGTGGTACTTTTTTTCATGACGATAGAAGATTTCCTTTCTATCATAAAGGTAAGGACTACCCAAAAGAATTCCTGATATATCAAGTGGTACAACATCTAATTCAACTTAGTCAATGAAGTTTGGTGTGATTGCAAACCGAAGAATACATTTTCTTGTAACCTGTATGTTTGTGTCCTTGCATATCCAACCCAGTGGATATGGCTTGGGATGTAAAACGATTTCAACATTAAGTTGTTTGACTAAGTCATCAGATATCAAGTTGGCTTGAGACCCACTTTCAAATAGTGTGTTGATTTTTGTATGTTTTGAGGTTACCCTCACATGAAATAATTTAATCCTTGTTTCTTCATTTATAGTACTAGTGTGACAATTTGAATACTGGTGCTAGCAATAGATTCTTTTCATTTTATACCCATCACTGTAATTTTAGTTTCATCACCCGAATCAGATCCCAAATCCTCTTGAATAACGACATCTGTCTTTTATTTTCCTTTGTTGTTGAATTTTTTTAGTTTCATTTCGGGATGAATCTTCCAGCAATGAACTTCATCGTGCCACTCTCTAGAACAATTTTTACATATTGTTTTCTCTCCTTCCTTTCTAATGGAGACATTTTTCTTTCCCTTGAAACCCTTTTCTTTCTCTTTACCCTTAAATGGATATGTACTACCTTCTTCTAGGGTGTTTTCCCCTCTCGCCTCAAGATGAGTGATTTGTGCACACACATCATCTAGATTATTGGGATTAAATATTAAGATAGTATGCCTAAGGTAATTGTGTAAACCCCCTATGTACTTCAGCAATGTGTCATGTGATTGCAAACCTACACCTAACACGCATCAGACACCTTCCTCTTCCTAGTCTGAATCCCTTTGATGCAATTGAAAGAAGACAATGAAACAAATTCAAATGAGCAAAGATCTAGATAAGCTGCCAATCCTAAGCTGCAAAAGGTAAATAACAATAAGCAAACATATTCTACTTTTTCTGGAAAGTAAATGACATAAAGGAAATCTATTCTATTTGCAAAAATGTAAATCTTAATGAAAATTAAGAAAATATAATCTAATATTGTTGGAAATTAAATGGAATTAAAGGAAATATATTCTATTTTGCAGGAAATGAAAGTCCTAGATTACTCTTGCAAGAAGGAAATCATACTTTGCATAAAGTAAATTGCGGAAAGGAAATCTAAACTCATTGTGGAAATCAATGTTCAAGAAGGAAGCAATGTAAGAGCTAAATGGAAACCTAACCAGGCCTTGTCTCAACCAAAATGGCCTCAAAGTATTCATAAGCTATAAATCTACTACCATGAATTTGGGCAAGGAAGACCTTGAAAACAAATTGGTACAAGATGCTACAAGATTGCTACTTCTTATACCTTTCCAAATTCCCAAGAAAATTAAATGAAAATGATATGGGTATTTTTTTTATTATTAATTAGGATGTATTAGGACTCCATTCCAAGTGGAATCACTCAAAAATACCCTTGTTAACATGTGCTAAAAAATAGCAAAAAATTACTACTCAAAAAATCAGAAATTAAGAATTAGTGAACTAATCCAAGTAGCTCATTGACGAATACGGCTTTTCAAAGTTGTTCCAAGTATTCATCATGATTGTGAATCTTTAAGTAACCTTCAAGACAACTCACTTCAATTACTTAAGCAATATATCCCACAACAAAGGAAGCATGAACACTAAATGCAAAAATAGGAGATGCAAGTGAAAAAGACATCCAAAGAAAATAAAGAAATTATACAATAGGGCTCTGAGGCTCCTCGGATGGCCAAGACCAAGGATAATCAGTACTATGAGGTTTGCATTACTTAAATGTAATGTAAACATTTTAACTTGATGAAAATACAATAAAAATAATGTGAAAAAAAATAAAAATAAAAATTGCTTTGTCTAAAAAATTACATTAAAAAAAAAAAAAAACTTCGTGGTATTCACCCATGGTATTGAAAGAGTATAACCTATTTAAAGGGGGAATTAAACCATCCTAGATCCACCTTAACTCCAGATCTACCAAGGGACGAGAGGGATCAAATATGTTGAGATGCAAACCACCTTTCAGAGTAAAAAGAGATTTGAACCCTCTCCACCCTTGGTAGATCCGGAGTTAAAAGGGATCTAGGTTGATTTTAGTCATTTAAATATTTCTTTTGTATTACGCAACTGATATAGACAATAGCTAACAATTGAGAGCATGATAGTTCTTATGCATCAAACTCAGAAGGAGAATTTCTTTGGTTTCATTTCGGGAAGAAGCTTCGAGCAATGAACTTCATCGTGCCACTCTCTAGAAATTTTTTTACATATTGTTTTCTCTCCTTCCTTTTTAATGGAGACATTTTTCTTTCCATTGAAACCCTTTTCTTTCTCTTTACCCTTAAATGGATATGTACTACCTTCTTCTGGGGTGTTTTCCCCTC
This sequence comes from Pinus taeda, assembly GCA_000404065.3. Lineage (NCBI taxonomy): Eukaryota > Viridiplantae > Streptophyta > Pinopsida > Pinales > Pinaceae > Pinus > Pinus taeda. Next base: position 12,583 of record APFE031030202.1, read on the forward strand.
TCGACTCAAGATGAGTGATTTGTGCACACACACTATCTAGATTATTGGGATTAAATATTAAGATAGTATGCCTAAGATAATTGTGTAAACCCCCTATGTACTTTAGCAATGTGTCATGTGATTGCAAACCTACACCTAACACGCATCAGACACCTTCCTCTTCCTAGTCTGAATCCCTTTGATGCAATTGAAAGAAGATAATGAAACAAATTCAAATGAGCAAAGATCTAGGTAAGCTACCAATCCTAAGCTGCAAAAGGTAAATAACAATAAGCAAACATATTCTACTTTTTCTGGAAAGTAAATGACACAAAGGAAATCTATTCTATTTGCAAAGATGTAAATCATAATGAAAATTAAGAAAATATAATCTAATCTTGTTGGAAATAAAATGGAATTAAAGGAAATATATTCTATTTTGCAGGAAATGAAAGTCCTAGATTACTCTTGCAAGAAGGAAATCATACTTTGCATAAAGTAAATTGCGGAAAGGAAATCTAAACTCATTGTGGAAATCAATGTTCAAAAAGGAAGCAATGTAAGAGCTAAATGGAAACCTAACCAAGCCTTGACTCAACCAAAATGGCCTCAGAGTATTCATAAGCTATAAATCTACTACCATGAATTTGGGCAAGGAGGATCTTGAAAACAAATTGCTACAAGATGCTACAAGATTGCTACTTCTTATACCTTTCCAAATTCCCAAGCAAATTAAATGAAAATGATATGGGTACTTTTTTATTATTAATTAGGATGTATTAGGACTCCATTCCAAGTGGAATCACTCAAAAATACCCTTGTTAACATGTGCTAAAAAATAGCAAAACATTACTACTCAAAAAATCAGAAATTAAGAATTAGTGAACTAATCCAAGTAGCTCATTGATGAATACGGCTTTTCAAAGTTGTTCCAAGTATTCATAATGATTGTGAATCTTTAAGTAACATTCAAGACAACTCACTTCAATTACTTAAGCAATATATCCCACAACAAAGGAAGCATGAACACTAAATGCAAAAATAGGAGATGCAAGTGAAAAATACATCCAAAGAAAATAAAGAAATTATACAATAGGGGCTCCTCGAATGGCCAAGACCAAGGATAATCAGTAAAACCTTCGTGGTATTCACCCATGGTATTGAAAGAGTATAACCTATTTAAAGGGGGAATTAAACCATCCTAGATCCACCTTAACTCCAAATCTACCAAGGGACGAGAGGGATCAAATATGTTGAGATGCAAACCACCTTTCAGAGTAAAAAGAGATTTGAACCCTCTCCACCGTTGGTAGATCCAGAGTTAAAAGGGATCTAGGTTGATTTTAGTCATTTAAATATTTCTTTTGTATTAGTAGTTGAATTCATTTAAATTGACAAAGTAACAAGATGAAAAAACCATATTTTTGTATTAATTAAAAAGCACCAAGAGTACATTGAATACTTGATATCACGTAATACAATCTCATTGCCACTCTGAATACCACTTCCAAACTATTTTACATCCATGCATTGTAAATTATCTATTAAAATAGTATGGTAAGGCTTCACACTAACTTTAACTATTAAACTTCACCACCAACTTTATCTTAAGTAAATTATCTAAAGCACATACACATCTTTATTGTAAGGGAAACAAAGCTCTTCTCCAAACTTAATCTCTACCAAAAAATGAGGAAAAGAAATAAAGAGATGACATTACCCACTAGATATTTCTTATAAATATATAAATAAGAAATGGCAATGTTAACAATAATCCAAGTAGATCACATATTTTGGCAATATGCACACTATAAATGTTTTTAAAGCATTTAATACATAGTAACTAGAATGTTAGTTCTAGTATCCATATACATACCAAAGTTCCCTTTAAATTTCATTTGCATTATATTTAAATGGAGATAAATAAGAGTTTCTTAAGGCTATAAAAAGGCCTCAATGTTATGGCCAAAAGTCTTTTCGCCACTATATGTAAAGTGAAGAAACCCATCTTCATCCTTGTGCTCCTCATATACAGTGCACATTAGAGCAGCTGCATAGAAATAAATACACAATAAGAAATTGATAAGCTATAACATAGATAAGGATTAGATGGCAAAATGCTCATTTTCTGTTTTTTTAAAATGTTTTTTTCTACGTAAAAAATGAGATAGCAATGAAGTTTAACTTAGAACAAAGTAATGACATAGAGTAATAGTGGAAAAGTTGTAACTATGATAAAACTGATTCAACTAAACTTACCAGTTGGTGGAAGCACATTGTTCACAAAAATAAATATTGCTTTCTCTTCAGTAAGCTTTATTTTCTTACGTATCATATATACAAATTGTCCCACAGTAAAATCTGAGGGAACCATATATCTGAAAATCCAAAATTATAATAACATTAATTTTTTAAAAATGTGATAGTACTCTTCAGGCATCCACAAAATATGGACAAATTATCTTCTTACGAAAACAATAGTTGTTTGAGTACAACATTGTTACTTATCAAGATGTATTCTAACAATTATCAAGTGAGAGAATCAAAGAACAATGAAGTATTTGATAAAAGAGTCTTACTTTTTCTGGTCAATATCTGGTACGTCACTTCTCTCTGCTTTTTCAACAATAACCTGCAATTTGTTTTCATGGAGAATCAATAAGAGAGCACATTTTATAAAAATAAATGTTGAGAAAAGATTCACTCTTCATAAGAAGTTTTAATCAACAAAAAACAAAACTATTGAAATGAGATTTCATTTTTGAAATAATATTATATAGCAAAATATCTAAAAGATCTAACCATCAAAAAAATAACTTATTCTAGAATTCATTTGAGCTTACAGGTATCTTATTGGGGTACTTGTCATGCATTGCTTTAGCCTCCTCTTTTCTCCTCTCTAACAAAGATCCCACAAAAGTTATTCATCCTTTCTAAAACAAATTTGAATAGAACCAGTGCAATTAAAAACAAAATACAAATACAAATTACAAAATTTAACCCATTTTATATCAAAACCAACGTATATTGATTAGAAAGTCATTAATTTTTTCAATATATTTAGCATGAATAATTTTATTTATGTAACACTCTAAGGAAACTAGACATTAATCAATCTTCACAAAAGAGTTGAAATAGTAAAACTAATAAATACAAAATTAAACGTTTAATTTTAATTGCTATTGGTTAAGAAAAAATTCAAATAAATATTCTCATTTTCATCTAAAATATACACACAAATACAGAATATTAAATATTTACAAATTGATAATTTTTTAAAAATAGGACTATAGGAAGAGAAAGATATACCTAAAAGTTGTATCTTGCTATTCTTCTCCATTACTAAATGTTCTTGACAAATTTACCTGTCCAAATAATGAAAAAAAATTATTGAAAAGAAAAAAAAATAATAATAATAAACTAGATTTAAAAAATAGTCTAATAAACATTTTTCATTTGGAGAAAACCCAAAAAACATTTGCGCAGCACACTTAACCCTAACCGTTGAAAGCTAATAAAAAGAACTGTTACCACTCCAAAATTAACCCTTGAAAGCTAATAAAAAAAGTGTTGCCGTTGCAACTAAAAAAGAATTCGTGCGAACGTGCAAAATAAAAAGAAGTGTTGCCGTTGAAACTAATTCGTGCGAGGAATACCAACGTGCAAAATCTTACTGCAGCTCGTCAACAAAAATGGTACCGCAGAAACTTAAACCATGAAATGTTAATGCAGAAATTTCGATGCGAAAGATATTACATACCTTCGCTCCTGTCGTTAAAGCCGCGGAGGCTGTAGTAGTTTAGTTGAGGAGAGTTGTAATGTAAATAGGAATATAGAGACGGTTATGCTATACTTATATTATATGAACGAAATAAGAGATGGCTTCCCAGAAAATGACGTGGTACCATGAACCAAATAAGAGATGGCTTCCCAGAAAATGACGTGGTACCATGAACCAAATAAGAGATGGCTTCCAAGAAAATGAGGTGGTACATGAACAAAATAAGAGATGGATTCCAAGAAAATGGGTTGGGTTTGAGGTGGTATATGAACAAAATAAGAGATGGCTTCCAAGAAAATGGGTTGGGTTTGATGACGTAAAAGAAACATTCCACCACCTCAAATTTTCAAGAGCTTTTAAAATAATGATTTTTAGGGCCACATCTTGCAAATAGTTAAAAATAATGATTTTTTGGGCAACTTGGTGTGGTATTTCTGTTTTTAAGTTTATCTTTAATATGTATTTAGTGGTGTTGGGTAATTTTACTCAATTTTTGGGGTTGATTTAGTTGATTTTATGGTTCAAGTATATGAAAAACAAACGAGGAGTCCCGTTGTTTAGTCTAAGAAACTTATATCACTCTCTAAACTTATGCCCTATGCATTGAAGTTAATAGAGGAAGTTATTTTTGGTATGTATAAAGAAAAGAGAGGAATATATCTAGGTGTAGTGGTTGGGTGGCCATATCTTGTGCAAAAATAGTAGTGCCCATAGATTTTTTTGTTTTTCCTGTAGACCCAACTTCTTTTCTAATTTGAGATTCAATGGTTGACAGGATGGTTGTTGGGGGTAAATGCACACTTAAGGACTCATAAATACATAATTATGCCACATATGACCACTTCTGTTAATCTACTAGACATTCCATATAATTTGGGATCATTTTATACTTTTAGAAATTCTATCTTTAATAGGATGAAACTTGGTAGTGATTGTGCACTAGTTGTACATTGACCTCGAAATTAAATCTCCATTACTATGCATTAACTTATCCTAACCGTTCCTAATCATTTTTCACATTACCTCTTATTTAAAAGACTACCTTATCCATAATCTTATGCACTTACCTACCAACCTTATCCTTTGACTTTCAATCTTATTTTTGGAGGTTTCTTTCTATTTTTGACTTAGGAGTTGTATGTGGGAGCCTTCATCTCAATTCTAACTTATTGTTTATGGAAATTATATTTATTCCACCCTATTTTATAATCTCACTCTATTTTAGTCTCTCTCACTCTAGTTCTAGTCTGCTAATTAATTAAGGAAAGTGCTTTTCTACTTTCTAGTGTGCATGCACTATGGAACCCGAACTTAGTGAGCATTGGTTTCCTCGTCAGATGGTTATTTAAGTGTATACATGTCAAGCAATGAGACAAGAAAAAAAATTATGAGTACTTTGAACTGGTCTTTTTAGCTACTTAGTGCTTTTTCAGTGCAATTTCACTCTCTCTTCTTTCTTATTATGCAAGTGCTAGTGTTGTATTTTTTACACAATAAGTCTTGTGCTTGTGCCTAAAATACAACATCGTATCAAATCATTAGAGCATTGTGAGGAATACTAACATATTATTTCAGGTTTTACATGTTTGAACAACCCAAAGGAAATGGTTGAATTTCAATTAGCCTCAAAAGGAGAAAATGGTTGAATTTCACTAAATATGAAATGGAATTAGTCAGGTAATTTGCTTTGCGGAAACACAAGTGTGTGGAAAAATATTTATGAAGAAGATTAAATATGTGGGAGAATGGATTTATGGAAAGATGGATGTGTATAAGGATTCTAGGTGTAGGAGAATTGTATGTGAAGAGGGGTGTTTGATGAATAATTCCACAAACAAAGAAAAATGAATAAGTGTTGGAAACACGAAAACCTTAGTGCAAGTGTGGAGAAGTACAAAATGCAAAGAAGTGCATAGTGCAAAGTGGTGGAGTATTTCTGCACATTTCACTTGAAAAAAGAATAAGTGAAGAAAAATGTTGGGGGTGGGGAAAGAAAAAATAGGAATGAAAATATACATCAATATTCCTATAAATTCTTCTTCTCCTAAACTATACTTTGATTACATCCTATCATCTTTGGATTCTACTCTTTCTTCATCCTTTATCCTCTCTTTCTCATATGTATGCATGATTTCATACTTTGCTTCCTTTATTTAAATTATTCTAGAAAATTTCCCTCTTCTACATGTCTTATGTTAGGTTCCAGCGTATTTTTTGAGATGCCAACTCCTCTATTTTCTAATTCCTAGGGCTTCCTATGCCAACCCATCTATGCCTAATTCCTAGTCATGTGTAACAGGTCTCTTTGGTATTGGTTTTCTAGAATCAATTGCATCCTTAATGTGGCCATCCATTTCTTCAAGTTTGTCTTCCATAAAAAAAATTGTGTTAGGTTCCTTTGTAGAAATTATGGTGTATATTTGTAAATTCTCATGAAATTTTAATCAAAATCACAAGACAAAAACCTACTCTACTTCTCTATGAAATTCAATTCACAATTTAGAACATCAATCACAATCTTGCAATGAGAAATAACATACATGAGCACAAAATTATTCCAAGGGCAAGAAATCTACTAAAAACCCCTTTGCTTTCTTGCATTAATTTAATGAATAGGGATGTATTACAATTGCTTTTCTCAATTGAGCACAACCTGCAAGTGAATAACCTATTTCTCTAGTCACTGAGAAGCTTTGACTTAGGCTTAGTCAATTTCTACCTCTACTAGAGCCCCTATTTCCTTGCGCAATTCCTGAGGAAATTAGGCCCCTATTATCTAGGAATTTCTTCCAAGATGCTTGCATATTTTCCAAGGTTTATCATCTGACTGCATGCAACACTTGTACACTTAAGGCTAGTCTACAACTAATGTTACACTACCTTAGAATCTCAACCAAAGATGGGGAACTCAAATTCTCTACATGAATTAACTATTTTGGCCTAATTGATCAGTTCACTGGATGATTATTGAGTTTGACTAAAGTCCCACTCCACAACTGACCTTCCACTATTTCCTCCAACCGTTAGAACTAGTTTCACTGAAAGAAACTTGAAATAAATGACATTCATCGCTACAAATTAGCAATCACACATGCTTAACTAAACTCTAACTCCTCTAACTCAAATTTACTGAGCTAAATGAGTGACAAGATCCATGTCACACAAGTTAAATAGATCAAAGTCGTCCATTGATGTCGAAATTCAAATTTTTCTCAATTTGACCAAGGAAAAACCAAAAAGAGACTTTCTTGTTGTATTTATCAACACTCCATCTCAACAAGAAATGGATTATCAACCACCCCTTTCCTGCACCAGTGGAACTCATATTTTCCTCTTGAAAAATCCTTTATCAAAATGTGAACGTCGTGTTCCTCTATCGGAATGTATTGTAGCAACATTATCCACCTATGAACATAGTCCTATAAATGGTGATAACAAATATCTATATGCTTGGATCCATTGCGAAATGTAGGATTCTCATATAGCTTGATGCAACTTTGATTATCACAGTAAATCACAATTTGATCCATCATCTGACCAAACAAACCAACAAGTATCTTTCTCATCCATATCACCTCACATGTTGCTTGGCTTGCAACATGTCACTCTACTTCTGTCAAGTTGAGTGAAACAAATATTTGCTTCCTCTTGTACCAACAAATAGTTGTGGACCCAACACTAAAAATTCCACCTAATGTACTATTTCGGTCTGATGGACTCCCTACCCAATCTACATTTGTGAAGCCACCCAAATTCACAGCACAATTAACCCTTGAAAGCTAATAAAAAAAAGTGTTGCCGTTGCATCTAAAAAAAGAATTCGTGCGAACGTGCAAAATCTTACTGCAAAATGTAATGTTACCAACTTGCAAAATGTTACTGCAACTCGTCAACAAAAATGGTACCGCAGAAATTTCGATGTGGAAGATATTACATACCTTCGCTCCTGTCGTTTGTTAAAGCCGCGGAGGCTGTAGCAGTTTATTAAAGCCGTGGAGGCTGTAGTAGTTTAGTTGAGGAGAGTTGTAATGTAAATAGGAATATAGAGACAGTTATGCTATACTTATATTATATGAACGAAATAAGAGATGGCTTCCCAGAAAATGACGTGGTACCATGAACCAAATAAGAGATGGCTTCCCAGAAAATGACGTGGTACCATGAACCAAATAAGAGATGGCTTCCAAGAAAATGAGGTGGTACATGAACAAAATAAGAGATGGATTCCAAGAAAATGGGTTGGGTTTGAGGTGGTATATGAACAAAATAAGAGATGGCTTCCAAGAAAATGGGTTGGGTTTGATGACATCCACATGCAAAAGAAACATTCCACCACCCCAAATTTTCAAGAGCTTTTAAAATAATGATTTTTAGGGCAACATCTTGCAAATAGTTAAAAATAATGATTTTTTGGGCAACTTGGTGTGGTATTTCTGTTTTTAAGTTTATCTTTAATATGTATTTAGTGGTGTTGGGTAATTTTACTCAATTTTTGGGGTTGATTTAGTTGATTTTATGGTTCAAGTATATGAAAAACAAACAACTCGAAGAGTAATGAGGAGTCTCGTTGTTTAGTCTAAGAAACCTTATCAATGAGCTCATAATATATCACTCTCTAAACTTATGCCCTATGCATTGAAGTTAATAGAGGAAGTTATTTTTGGTATGTATAAAGAAAAGAGAGGAATATATCTAGGTGTAGTGGTTGGGTGGCCATATCTTGTGCAAAAATAGTAGTGCCCATAGATTTTTTAGTTTTTCCTGTAGACCCAACTTCTTTTCTAATTTGAGATTCAATGGTTGACAGGATGGTTGTTGGGGGTAAATGCACACTTAAGGACTCATAAATACATAATTATGCCTACATATAACCACTTCTATCAATCTACTAGACATTCCATATAATTTGGGATCATTTTATACTTTTAGAAATTCTATCTTTAATAGGATGAAACTTGGTAGTGATTGTGCACTAGTTGTGCATTGAACTCGAAATTAAATCTCCATTACTATGCATTAACTTATCCATACTGTTCCTAATCATTTTTCACATTACCTCTTATTTAAAAGACTACCTTATCCATAACCTTATGCACTTACCTACCAACCTTATCCTTTGACTTTCAATCTTATTTTTGGAGGTTTCTTTTGTATTTTTGACTTAGGAGTTGTATGTGGAAGCCTTCATATCAATTCTAACTTATTTTTCATGGAAATTTTATTTATTCCACACTATTTTAT
>APFE031030218.1:0-37892 GCA_000404065.3 Pinus taeda
TTAGAAATTATGTGGGAAATATTGGTTCCTTCGATTGAATCCTTTTAATATAATTATGCTTAGAAGGTGGTCTTATGGTGATTGATGTCACTTCTTATAGTCTTCAAAATGGTATTGTGTATATATACGCCTAGAAAAAGGGTCTTTATCACCAAATTTGATGTGACATACTATTGTAATATAAGCGAAATACTTGCTCCAAGATGAAGACGTGAAGGAGAGTGATAGATCAGTTTAGAAGTCTTGACCTTGACTTTTTAATGCACAAAATGGGTTTCGGTCCTCTTGAAACAACACTTAATTCAGATCTTTTGGAGTGATTTCAAAGCATGCCAAATGTGCTCAAAACTTCGATATATAGCGCAAGAATTTCAATATATAGAAATACTATTTTCTACCTATTCGGATTCTTCTAATGGAGATTAGACTAAGACCTTCATTGCTCTTCCTTAGGTTACCAAATTATTCTTTTAGTCCTCTAGAACATAAAATATCTTTTTTATTTGTGCTAGTGTATATGCCTAGGATAATTGAGCCTTTAGCCTCACAAATTCGGTCTAGAGTATTACTTTTCCTTTATATGAAATGATGTCAAAATTACGATCTTCTTTCTGGCCTCTGTTCAAAGCCCTAACTTTGATAACATGTTGAGAAATCTAGGGAATTATGTGAGTTAGATTCTTCGATTTGACTTCTCTTATCTTGATATGTACTTGTGAAATTATATGTTGATTATATGTTAGTGTTCCTTTCATTAAATAAATTCCAACATGAAGATCACAAAGACAAGAAAACAAGATGTAGGTGCACAAGATGTAGTCTTTCTTATGACTCAAATACAATTACACTAGGACATATTTTCTGACCATGCCATGCCAAACAAACTTTATATTGAGGTCATATGTATTTGGTATAGAAGCCATAATTCTCAAAGAAGAAATACAATACAAAATATATAAATAATGGATGCCAAGACTATATGCAAACTTCTATCACAGAGCCAAAAGAAACTTTATATTGAAGTCATATATATTTGGTATAGAAGCCATAATTCTCAGAGAAAGCATATTATAAGAACTTTATAAATAATCAATGCTAAGGTTGTATGCAAAATTCCATCACAGAGCCTAAACAAATAGAGGAATCAAAGTAGGTGAAAATTATATAGATTTTTTAAAATGCTAACTTTCATCGAATATTCGATGACACAGGCTTGTCGTCAAATATTCGATGCATATCGTTTGGTGTACTTGTAAGGTAATCGATGCCATAACTAAAGGATAGAATCATTGGTTGTTTGACACTAACTTCAAATGGAACTCTCACCCGTTGAATATCCAACGCGTCACCATCGACCTGTGTGCCCCAAACCGACATAACAATGTGTCTGATATTGAAAACTCTTGTCAAACTAATTCAACTTGACATCAATTATCTTATGAGTATATGTCAAATGGGCTTCTCAAGGCCATCGAAAGGGAACGTTAGAGCGATAACACTCATGTCGCACAATTTACCTATACCATTGATTACCCGATGCCTAAACGTTAGTTTTTCTCGTTGGAAAAAACTAACTATGTGTCAAATATTAGATGACTAACTAACACGAGACTTGTCAGATATTTGACATTTGGTGTGTCAGATATCCAACGATTTATAGCATCACAAAACTGACTTCAAAAAGTTAGTTTTTTAATCACCATTGTGACCTTTTTTTCTCAGATAATCGACATCTCTATCAATGAATATTTTATGGTTACTTAACTATCGACTATTCGAAAGAATTCTAGCAACGCTTTGATGAGCACCAATGTGTTAGATAGTCGAAGCCAATAAGTCTCATATCCAACTAATAGTCTTCAGATTTTGGCCCCATTTGTACTAGTGCTTGTGGCAAGGTTCTACAATTGAAAATTGTTGTCCTTGGATAGATCTTTCTAACAAGGTATCGTATGCATAAAATGGAGATCATATGTCAAAATTATGACCCTAGGAATTTTATGTACCAACTAACCCCAACAGGGCCCACAAAAATTTGGTGCTTCATCTCCTAGGGTTAGGTTTTTGGAAGTTTAGGGTTTTCCATTATTTCTCAATAATAAAAAGGCATATGAGCCTCATTGTAACACCTAGTTCTGAAGACATGTATCTGTCACATATATTCTCATATATAAGCTACCATCACCCGAGGTGTTTCCTTTTAGCATGTAAACAATTTTTTGTATTTGTTATTGATTAATTGAAGTTCATTTTTCATTGCAGCTCTATGTTTCCGTTTAAATATGCATTTCATTTTTTTCTTGCATAAATTCAAATCATTACCACTCTCACATTGTCCAATTTTTGAACTATGCACCTCATAGCTACAGGGATGTAACACATATTGTATAAAACACTCTAAGTACTTGCATGTTGAAAAAGTAATTGGTTATTTACCTAGAAAAAATGCTACAGATTTTGCACCTTCATTCGAAATGAGTTTGTAGATAAAATCCCTCACACCATGCAATTACTAAAACAACACCATATAGCATGGACAATAAAATTATTTGTAAACATGTATGCTTCAAAAAGGGCATGATAAAAACTTGGTGAATGCTCCTACGAATAACATAAATAAATTAGTGGTTACAATTGTCACATTACCTTATAAATTTTCAACATATATATTAGGTATTAAGTAAATACAAGTCTCGTTCAGCAAATGGAAAATTAAAAATAATATTTCCAGAAATTAGAAAATGATTTTTGAATTTAGGATTATAGGAATATTCAACATTTTCTTGAAACTACAATTAATACTTCAACATAAATAATTGATAATCAATGGACTTTGACATGCAGCTAGAAAAATTATAGTAAATAATAATTGATAGTCAATAGGCTTCAATTGCAAAGTGAGTGCTATAGTCCTTGCTGAGGCAAGGACTAATAGTAATAATAATAATAATGAGGCAAAGACTAATAATAATAACTAGAAAATTTAGCAAAATAATGAACATTCAACACACTTCGACCATGAAACGTGTGCTACTAATAAAAGTATTTCATTAAATAAATTTGGTTTTCTCATAAATTTAAAGTTAAATTTGATTTGGTTATAGTTAGTGTTTCATTGTGTGGAGCTTTCACTATGCAAAGGAAGCTCCATACACAATGAAAAATTTGATTGTAAGCTTTGCACAAAGAAAGCTCTGAACAATGAAATAGGTTGCTACAATTATGGTTATTTTGTTTATTAGGAGAAGTTGTAAGATCATTAGTTCAAATTATGTGCTAAAACTTACCGAGAAGATTATCGTTATTGCTAAAGAGGTATAGAGAAAATAACGTTGATACATTGTGCAAAGTGTTTAAATATTATATGGAGCCTTAATACTTGTTTAACGTCTCTAAAAACCAAGCAAAATTAGAGCTACATCACAAAATTAGAGCTACCAACGCTAAATTGTCATTTCTTTTACTTAGACTAGTTTTGTGATATGTGGAGGAAAGAGAAAGGCTACGTGAGAATTGTACCAGAAAGGCTACGCGAAAAAATTGAGAACAAATATGTGGAAGTAGCACTGAAATAATAATTTATATGAAATATGGGGAAATGAACACAAGTATAATAGATACAGTTAAAGACAATGATTGAAAATGATAATTTTTCTAAGAGGTGTGCTTCTCATCAACTTATTCTCGTTTTATTATTATCATTACATTATACATCTCTATGTTTGTTTTTCTATATCTTTTATGTACTCTGTAATAAGTAATGTTGTATAAAGAAAAGCAACCGAAAATATATACAGATATACGAAACATTATGGAACATTATGGAACAATGTTTATGTTTCATGCAATGCACAATCGTTCTTCCACATAAAAAATATGTTTCACTTAATATTGCACAAAATTGTGAATAAAATCACAATTTTACAATAGCCTTGTGTCAATGTATCCTGAACAGTTCCCTGCAACTACTTCCTCATTTGATAGTCTTGCCACTCCACAACTTGCCACATCTCCTTCAAATATGTTATTAGTATTAAGTAATTATGAATATGCATTTAATTAATTCATTATATTTCCAAAAAATTGAAAATAGTCTTGGTACTATAGAACTTACCATGTCTCCTTCGAATATGTTATATCCAACTCCTTTGCGTATATCAAATAGAATAGGAAATTGTATTAAGGATCCACATAATCTTTAATCACTTTGCACATTGTTTTTCACCACTGCACAATAATATAAGCACATCGCAATGAAAGCTTTGCACAATGAAACATTGATCCCTGCAACTCTGGCTTCCTTCCATGTATTCATAAATGACATTAAATTAGCTTTCATAATCATATTAATTGTTTTTAGCAATTGATAACTAATTTTTGTTACATTAATTTCATTTATATTTATAATTTTTAGGTTTATAGTTTTTTAATGAAACCTTTCATTGTATGGAGGAAAAAGTTTATTATTAAATAAATTTGATTTCGTCATAAAGTTAAATTAATTTAATTTATATTTATGATTTTTATGTTTATAGTTTTTTAAGTGGAGCTTTCCTTATGCAGACGATGCTTCCTATGCACAATGAAACTTCGATCCCTGCAACTATGGTTTCCCTGTATGCATTCATAGATGACAGTAAATTTTCCTAGAGTCCCTGCTCCTACACTTGCCGCACATCCTTTCTCTCACACTTGTCGCGCACCATTTCTTTGTACAAGGAAATAATAACAGTTAGTGCCCCCCTTCCCCTCCCTCACTTATGTAAGGGACTTGCAACCCCACTTAAGCACTTCACACAATGCATCAACATTACTTGTTTCGCAATTCATGCACACACTTTCTCGACACAACAAAATAATAACAGTTGTAACTAAAAAATACTATAAGTAACAAGTCGCATTTTGTAAAAGGACAGTTTGTCCGCCACAATGTAGCTTTTACAGTTATTCTTCGTTTTAATAAAAAAAATTCTTTGTGTTTTTGTTTATTGGGCATTCTCCTCTTTTTCTTTTGGCATTTCAATTTTTTAGATCTTTGGGGCCTCTCCCCCACAATCCATTTCAATCTTTTAGATCTTGGGGGCCTCCCCCCAAGATCTGGATCAAGATCTTCAAGAGAGACACGTGTAGCTTTTCTTAGATCACTAACTTGGCTTGAGTTGTGTATACATATATACGAATATTTACATTGCAACTCTGCAGAAAACTTATACTATAAATTTTATCTTCCAAGGTGGTTATAGCTAGATGATAAGCCTACTGATCCTTCGCTCTTGGCCTCCTTTATGCTTAGAAATCTTGTGGGAAATATTGGTTCCTTTGATTGAATCCTTTTAATATAATTATGCTTAGAAGGTGGTCTTATGGTGATAGATGTCACTTCTTATAGTCTTCAAAATAGTATTGTGTATATATATATGCCTAGAAAAAAGGGTCTTTATCACCAAATTTGATGTGACATACTATTTTAATGTAAGTGAAATACTTGCTCCAAGATGAAGACATGAAGGAGAGTGATAGATCAGTTTAGAAGTATTTACCTTGAGTTTTCTATGCACAAAATGGGTTTTGGTCCTCTTGAAACAACACAAAACTTGAATTTTTGAAACAACACTTAATTCAGATCTTTTGGAGTGATTTCAGAGCATGCCAAATGCGCTCAAAACTTTGATCTATAGCCCAGGAATTTCAGTATAGAGAAATACTATTTTCTACCTATTCAGATTTTTCTAATGGAGATTAGACTAAGACCTTCATTGCTGTCCCTTAGGTTACCAAATTATTCTTTTAGTCCTCTAGAACATAAAATGTCCTTTTTATTTGTGCTAGTGTGTATGCCTAGGATAATTGAGCCTTTAGCCTCACAAATTCGGTCTAGAGTAGTCCTTTTCCTTTATACAAAATGATTCCAAAATTACGATCTTCTTTCTGCCCTCTGTTCAAAGCCCTAACTTTGATAACATGTTGAGAAATCTAGGGAATTATGTGAGTTAGATTCTTCAATTTGATTTCTCTTATATTGACATGTACTTGTGAAATTATATGTTGATTATATGTTAGTGTTCCTTTCATTAAATAAATTCCAACATGAAGATCACAAAGACAAGAAAATAAGATGTAGGTGCACAATATGTAGTCTTTCTTATGACTCATATACAATTACACTAGGAAATATTTTCTGACCATGCCATGCCAAATAAACTTTATATTGAGGTCATATGTATTTGGTATAGAAGCCATAATTCTCAAAGAAGACATACCATACAAAATATATAAATAATGGATGCCAAGACTGTATGCAAACTTCTATCACAGAGACAAAAGAAACTTTATATTGAAGTCATATATATTTGGTATAGAAGCCATAATTCTCAGAGAAAGCATACCATAATAATTTTATAAATAATCAATGCTAAGGTTGTATGCAAACTTCCATCACAGAGCCAAAACAAATAGAGGAATCAAAGTAGGTGAAAATTATATAGATTTTTTTTAAACGCTAACTTTTGTCGAATATTCGACAACACAGGCTTGTCATCAAATATTCGATGCATATCATTTGGCGTACTCAACAAGTAATCAATGCCATAACTAAAGGATAGAATCATTTATTTTTTGACACTCCCTTCAGACGGAACTCTCACCCGTTGAATATCTAATGCGTCACCATCGACCTGCGTGCCCCAAACCGACAGAACAACATGTCTGATATTGAAAACTCTTTTCAAACTAATTCAACTTGACATCAATTATCCGACGACTATATGTTGAATGGGCTTCTCAAGGCCATTGAAAGGGAGCATCAAAGCGATAACACTCATGTCGCACAATTTACTTATCCATTGATTACCCGATGCCTAAACGTTAGTTTTTCCCGTTGGAAAAAACTAACTATGTGTCAAATATTAGACGACTAACTAACACGAGACTTGTCAAATATTTGACATTTGGTGTGTCATATATCCAACGATTTATAGCATCGCAAAACTAACTTCAAAAGGTTAGTTTTTTAATGACCATTGTGACCTTTTTTTTGTCAGATAATCGACATCTCTATCAATGAATATTTGATGGTTACTTAACTATCGACTATTGGACAGAATTTTAGCAATGCTTTGATGAGCACTAGTGTGTTAGATAGTCGAAGTCAATAAGTCGCATATCTGACTAATAGTCTTCAGATTTTGGCCCCATTTGTACTAGTGCTTGTGGCAGGGGTCTGCAGTTGAAAATTGTTGTCCTTGGATAGATCTTTCTAACGAGGTATCGTATGCATAAAATGGAGATCATATGTCAAAATTACGACCCTAGGAATTTTATGTACCAACTAACCCCAACAAGGCCCACAAAATTTTGGTGCTTCATCTCCTAGGGTTAGGTTTTTGGAAGTTTAGGGTTTTCCATTATTTCTCAATAATAAAAAGACCTGTGAGCCTCATTGTAACACCTCGTTCAGAAGACATGTATCTATCACATATCTTCTCATATATAAGCTACCATCACTCGAGGTGTTTCCTTTTTGCATGTAAACAATTTTTAGTATTTGTTATTAATTAATTGAAGTTCAGTTTTCATTGCAGCTCTATGTTTCTGTTTAAATATGCATTTCATTTTTTTCTTGCATAAATTCAAATCATTAGCACTCTCACATTGTCCAATTTTTGAACTATGCACCTCATAGCTACAGGGATGTAACACATATTGTATAAAACACTCTAGGTACTCGCATGTTGAAAAAGTAATGGGTTATTTACCTAGAAAAATGCTACACATTTTGCACCTTCATTCGAAATGAGTTTATAGATAAAATCCCTCACACCATGCAACTAATAGAACAACACCATATAGCATGGACAATAAAAGTATTTGTAAACATGTATGCTTCAAAAGCTACATGATAAAACATGGTGAATGCTCCTACGAACAACATCAATAAAATTAGTGGTTACAATTGTCACATTACCTTATAAATTTTCAACATATATATTAGGTATTAAGTAAATACAAGTCTTGTTTAGCAAATGGAAAATTAAAAATAATATTTCCAGAAATTAGAAAATGATTTTTGAATTTAAAGGAGAATAGGAATATTCAACATTTTCCTGAAACTACGGTTAATACTTCAATATAAATAATTGATAATCAATGGACTTTGACATGCAGCTAGAAAAATTATAGTAAATAATAATTGATAGTCAATAGGCTTTAATCGCAAAGTGAGTGCTATAGTCCTTGCTGAGGCAAGGACTAATAGTAATAATAATAATGAGGCAAAGACTAATAATAATAATTAGAAAATTTAGCAAAATAATGAACATTCAACACACTTCGACCACAAAACGTGTGCTACTAATAAAAATCTATCATTAAATAAACTTGATTTTCTCATAAATTTAAAGTTAAATTTGATTTGGTTATAGTTAGTGTTTCATTGTGTGGAGCTTTCACTATGCAGATGAAGCTCCATACACACAATGAAAACTTTGATTGTAAGCTTTGCACAAGGAAAGCTCTGAACAATGAAATAGGTTGTTGATGCAGGAGCATCTAGCTTGCTACGATCGGGGGAAGTCTCAGCCAGGTCAAAGAACAGTGAATTTACTTTTATTAGTTTTTTATGATGGTCAACAAGAAATTAGGTAGGATTTTTACTTTTATTTACTTTCATTTAGTTAAGGACCGTTGCATAGTTAGGATTTGGTGTTTGTCTGTTGTTAGCAAATCAGGATTATCCTTTTATTTTAAAAGGAAAAGAAAAGACAAATGTACTAGGAAAAGAAATCTTGTCGTAATATAGGACAACTGATTAACAACCAAATAACTGTAAAAACCTAACTAAAAGAACAATCATACAGTTTCATTAACTAGAACTGAGTAGCTATAAATGCAACAAAACAAGACTATAGAGGGGTTCAATCCAGAAAAGACCTCTCACACTCAGTTAAGAAATAACAACAGAGAAAATTGAAGTTTCTGTCCAATCTGTATTCCTATTGTACTTCGTTATGTTTTATGATTTATAACCAATTGAATGCACGATAGCCATTCATAGTTCTTGTAAACAAATAATTCTTTATGTTCCTGAAAGTATAGAACCAGTGCGTGTAGCAGAGATCAAAGAACAGAGTAACTTCAAGGGTTTGAAGGTTCGTTAAACTAAATAACAGTGAAACCAGAATTCCATACAGAAAAACCATCAACAGACTAAGCAAAAGCTTTTGAATTACATTTTGAGAGATGGCCACATCACGTACCAACAAATTGTAAGACTCATATAATAAATAAAAAAATCTCTCAGATCATCTTCAAGCAAACAGAGGCGTTTAGCAGCAATTCAAATCACCAAATTCTGAGAAGACAAACAACGTATGTAACCAGGTAATTCCAATTTCGTTCATTTACATTTACGCCGAAAACATTACTTTCAAAAGATTTCCAGGTGCAGTGAAATCATATTACACAACAGAACTGTAAGGTCGAAACCGAGTATGCTCAAACCCTGAGCCATGAACCCTAGGTGAGGGTTTCACATTAGACTTTCAAAATTCGAAGAAACGTCTAGACCTTGGATGATAAACCCTGAGTGAGGGTTTGCAGAGGAAGTGCCATTACAATTAGAGGACGACAGTGACATACATTGGAAGACTGGAAACTAAATATAACAGAGCCTCGCTCATATAGTACGTTCAACAAACCCGTGGACTCAAAAAGAGACAAAGTTCAAAAGACCAACACGAATGGCTACCATAGAGTAGAGGAGGCAGAGCCTAGCGTGTAAAGCCACAGCAAAGAAACTCGAAACCTCCAACAGCAAGACCCTTGGTGTGTACATCACCAAGAATTTACAGAAATTAGTGAATGTGTAATCACCGAAGCGGAAGAATATAATCAGGAAGCAACAGGACCGAATCATTGAAGCTACCAACGTTGCCTGAGAGTTGTTGTGAGGGTGAGACAGGCATCCCACAAACAGTGCCATTAAACTAGAGAACAAGGCACATTCTGGTTAGAACCTATAAGAGAAAATTTGTTCGTTGAAACAGGGACAGAGAGATTACCTCTGTATCAAGCCTGGAGCCAGAGAAAGCCATTGAACCAAACCTGGATACATGCAAACAACAGAAATCCAACCAGGAGAGTGAATCTCAGTGCAAGAGCTAACAGACTGAGACCTGGTGAACCACGGCAAAAGAAATAAAAACACACAGGAGTCTTACCCAAGTAACCACCAGACGGAACAGAACCATCCACAAACTAGGAAACAAGAACTAGCACACTCACGGTGACGAGCAACTAGAAAAATGCACCCAGAGCCTGCAGCATAACTGCTCACAAAGACCTTGCAAAACACAAAGGAGCAGACCCTCGACGGAAAAACAACAAATGACCAAGAACGCCAACGGATGAAAGGAACAGGCAAGGAGTTGAGTAGGAAGTGCGGACAACAAGGCAAGTACATTGCATTATTTCTGAATTGAATACCATATCTTCCAAAACCAAAATATCTGATTGCATTGCATATACGTGTCACTACCAACAAATAATTCAATCAATCATACAACCATTGTAAAGTTATTTCCGTGCGATAATTAAACATTGTAACATCACTTCCTTACAGTAGTTTAGGTAAAGCGTTGGGCTGGTCCCATCAAAGTGGTATCAGAGCGGGCTAAGTTGACTGAGGATATGGAAGTAGGAAGACAAGGTCGTGGCCAAGGTGGCAGAGGTGCTTGAAGATTGGCAGAGGTAGGATTGAGAGAGGAGATTCGAATTCTTGTTGCCCGTTTGGAGGCAGTAGAGGCAGGTAGACAAAGAGACCTGGGGATAGGTGATGAGAGTGAGGAAGAACCTGAGGCAGCAGCAGATGAACAAGAAGGTGAATCTGCAGAAGTGAGATTATTGAGGTCTGTTCTAGTAGTAAGTAGTAAACCCAAGCCAGAACTCCTGACGTATGATGGCAGCCTGTCTATCGAAGTCTTACTGGATTGGATTAGTGAGATGGATAAGTACTTCGAGTGCGAGGAAATCAGCGAAGACCGCAGAGTTCGGTTCGCTGCAACGAAATTGAAAGGACACACAGCCCTATGATGGGATAGTGTCTAGAACGAGAGGAGAAGATTGAACAAACAGCCGATCAAACCCTGGTCAAGGATGGTGGCCAAGTTAAAAGGCAGCTTTCTACCAAAGGACTATCAGATTGCGTTGCATAGATAGGTGCAGAATTTGAGACAGAAAGGACTGACGATAAGGGAATATACGGAGGAGTTCTATTGAGTGAATTTGCGAGCCAGATATACAGAGGATACAGTAGAAAGGACAGCCAGGTATGTTAATGGGTTAAGGTTGGATATTTTGGAAGAAATCAGTATTTTGTCACAGAATAACACTAAGGAAGCGTATCAGAGCACAATGAAGGCTAAAGAGAAGATTTCCAAAAGACAGAATGCCCGGAGAAGACAAGGAGCCAACAGAGGGAAAGGCCAGTCCAATGGAAGAGGGTGGACTGCTAGTAACAATGAGGAAGGTAGCAGTTCTAGAGCTTCTGGATCAGCGGACAGAGGTGATAGCGTAAGAGGTGGAAGGTCATCTCAGCAGGGTAGAGGTAATGGCCGAGGAAGAGGGGCTGGTTACCAATGTTATCGGTGTCATAAATGGGGACATAGATCATTTGAATGTCCAGAAGCAGAACAAGTTGGACAGAGGGGTGCATATGTGGCACAGCCAGAAGAAGCAGCAGCACCTCCTCAAGAAGCAGAGAATGTTCCAGAGACAGGGGAATCTTTAGTGCTGCATAAAGTGTTATTAAAACTAGTTAAAGAGATCACCGACCAGACACAGCGGAAGGCTTTATTCAGAAAAGTTTTTAAATCGCGAGGTAAGTGTTGTAAATTAATTATTGACAGCGTTAGTATTGACAATTTAGTGTCTACAGAGATGGTAGAAAAACTGGAATTGAAACGTTTGAAACATCCCAACCCATACAGAGTTTCATGGCTACAAAAAGGCCATTAGTTACTGGTAGATGAACAGTGCGAGGTGGAGTTTCCAATAGGCAGATATAAGGACAAAGTTGTTTGTGACATCATGCCAATGGATGTATGTCACATACTATTGGGTAGACCTTGGCAATACGATAGGAAAGTGGTACACGATGGAGTGACGAACTGTTATAAATTTGTGAAGGATGGAATCAAGCATACGCTTGTACCCATCAAAGAATAAGGAGCAGCTGAGACCAGTGAATCAAGAGCATTGCTGGTGAGTGGAAAATAGTTTTTAAGACAGGTTGAGGACAGTGAGATAAGTTACGCAGTGGTGAAGAAGGCCAGGACAGTGTTATTGCATATAGAGATATCAGATTTACCTATGGAGATCCAGCAAATGTTGGAGGCGTTTATGGACATAGTTGTAGATGACTTGCCAGATAAGTTACCCCCCAAAAGGAGCATAAGTCATCACATTGACTTCATACCTGGAGCCAGTTTGCCAAACAAAGCGGCATACCGAATGAGCCCACAATGAAGAAATTAGGAAGCAGGTGCAAGAGCTGTTGGATAAGGGATTGATAAGGGAGAGCTTGAGCCCTTGTGCTGTTCCAACAGTCCTCGCTCCCAAGAAGGGAGGAGAGTGGCGGATGTGCACTGACTCAAGGGCCATCAACAAGATCACTATTCAGTACAGGTTTTCGCTACCGTGAATGGATGATATGATGGACTGTTTAAGTGGGGCAGCTTATTTCTCTAAGATAGACTTGAAAAGCGGGTACCATCAGATTCGGATACGAGAGGGGGACAAATGGAAGACAACCTTTAAGACGAATGAGGGGTTGTACGAATGGCTAGTCATGCCATTTGGGCTGAGCAATGCGCCTAGTACATTCATGAGGCTAATGAATGAGATGCTGAAGTAGTATATTGGAAAGTTTGTGATAGTTTATTTGGATGGCATACTTATTTTGAGCAAGAGAATAGAAGAACACCTTCAACATGTGCGTAAGGTGCTGGAGAAATTACAACAAAACAAACTGCTAATAAACTTGAAGAAATGTACTTTTCTGCGGAAGGAATTGATTTATTTGGGGTTTGTAATAGCAGAGAATGAATTAAAGATGGATCCGGAGAAGGTGGTAGTGATAGTGAATTGGCCATCTCCGAAAAACTTATTTGAGGTACATAGCTTTCATGGATTAGCAAGCTTTTATAGAAAGTTCAGAAGGAATTTTAGCGAGATTTTTGCGCCAATGCTAGATACTATTAAAAATGCCATCCAGCCTTTTCGGTGGACAGAAGTAGCAGAGAGAAGTTTCCAGTTGTTAAAAATGAAGATTACTGAGAGGCCGATCCTGAGATTACTAGATTTTAAGAAGTTATTTCAAGTTCGTTGTGATGCTAGCGGGACAGTGATTGGAGCTGTACTCAGCCAAGAGGATAAGGCTGTAGTGTTTTTCAGTGAAAAGCTGAATGAAAGTCGACAGAAATATTCATCATATGATAAGGAGTTTTATGCTATTATATAGGCACTTAAACATTGGAGGCATTATTAGTTGGGGAACGAATTCGTGCTGTTCTCAGATAATTCTGCACTACAATATGTAATGCAGCAGCACAAATTGAACCACAAAGATGCCAAATGGGTGGAGTATCTGCAGAGTTTCAATTTCGTGTTGAAGCATATTAGCGGGCAAGCAAGTAAAGTAGCAGATGCGCTGAGTAGGAAAGCTCTACTTCTGTAGGAAAGCACTGTGCAGGTGTTGGGGTTTGAGCACTTACGAGATTTGTACCAGACAGATTCAGACTTTAAGGAGGCCTATGAGGCATGCCAGAATCCCTTGGTGAGGGATAACAACCCTTGGTTAGACTACAATTTGTAGGAGAAGTTGTTGTTCAAGGGAGGACAATTGTGCATACCTGACTGCTCGATGAGGGAGAACATTATTCGAGAAAAGCATAGTGGAGGATTGGCCAGACATTTCGGCATGGATAAAACACTTGAGCAGCTCAGACACTTCTACTTTTGGCCAAATATGCATAGGGATGTGCGACGATTCGTAGCCAGATGCAAAGTGTGCCAGTAAGCAAAGGGTCACAGTCAGAACACAGGATTGTATACACCGTTACCCGTTCCAGGTAGACCATGGGACTTAGTAAGCTTGGACTTCATCCTAGACCTACCTAAGACACAGCGAGGATACGATTCGGTAATGGTAGTAGTGGACAGATTCTCAAAAATGGCACATTTTATTCCTTGCAGGAAAACTAGTGATGCCACCCACGTGGCCCACTTGTTTTTTAATGAGATTGTCAGGTTACACGGATTACTCACATCCATCCTGTCGGACAGGGATGTGAAGTTTACGAGACATTTTTAGCCTACCCTGTGGAAAACGATGGATACTCAGCTGAGTTACAGTTCTGCTTACCATCCGCAGGTGGACAGACGGACAGAAGTTGTAAACAGGAGTTTAGGGAATCTGCTACAAAGTCTAGTGGGAGAGAATTCGCGGATGTGGGATCGAGTGTTGGTGTAGGCAGAATTCGCTTACAATGATTCACCTAACCGCAACACAGGCTTGAGCCCTTTTCAAATCCTGTACAGCATGCATCCTCGAGGAGTGCATGAACTACGGGATCTTGGACTACAAGAAAGGCGAAGCGCAGATGGAGAAGATTTCGCTAACACGATGAGGGATTTGCATGAACAGGTAAAAATTAAATTGCAGGACAGCAGCTTAAAATATAAACAGCAAGCAGATTTGAAGAGAAGGGAGGTACAGTTCAATGTAGGAGACGAAGTCCTCATGCATTTATGCAAGGAACGCTTCCCTAAAGGTACGTACAATAAATTAAAGTACAAGAAGATAGGACCCTGCAAAATCCTTCGAAAGTTTTCAGAAAATTCCTATGAGATCCAGTTGCCACCAGGAATATGCATTTCAGCTATTTTTAATGTAGTAGACCTATTTGCCTAGACAGTTGACCCAGAGGAGAAGGAAGAATATGGAACCACGTAACCCACACGGAACACCCAGGACGAAGGAGAAGCTTGGAAGAGATAGATGCCTTACATTTAGCCTCTAGAGATCGAGGGTATTCTCGACACGCAGGTGGCTAAGAAAACTCGACGGAAGGAATATTTGCAATACCTGGTCAAGTGGAAGAACCATCCTATTGAGGACAACTCGTGGCTTGATGCCAGGCAGATCGAACAGATAGGTACTTCAGTGGAGAACCTCATGGACCGGAGCCATGATTTCTTTTTGCCCTGGGAGCTTGATGCAGGAGCATCTAGCTTGCCATGACCGGGTGAAGTCTCAGCCAAGTCAAAGAACAGTGAATTTACTTTTATTAGTTTTTTATGATGGTCAACACGAAATTAGGTAGGATTTTTACTTTTATTTACTTTCATTTAGTTAAGGACCGTTGCATAGTTAGGGTCTGGTGTTTGTCTATTGTTAGCAAATCAGGATTATCCTTTTATTTTAAAAGGAAAAGAAAAGACAAATGTACTAGGAAAAGAAATCTTGTCGTAATATAGGACAACTGATTAACAACCAAATAACTGTAAAAGCCTAACTAAAAGAACAATCATACAGTTTCATTAACTGGAACTAAGTAGCTATAAATGCAACAGAACAAGACTATAGAGGGGTTTAGTCCAAAAAAGACCTCTCGCACTTAATTAAGAAATAACAACAGAGAAAATTGAAGTTTCTGTCCAATCTATATTCCTATTGTACTTCGTTATGTTTTATGATTTATAACCAATTGAATGCACGCTAACCATTCATAGTTCTTGTAAACAAATAATTCTTTATGTTCCTGAAAGTATAGAACCAGTGCATGTAGCAGAGATCAAAGAACAGAGTAACTTCAAGGGTTTGAAGGTTTGTTAAAGCAAATAACGGTGAAACCAGAATTCCATACAGAACAACCATCAACAGACTAAGCAATAGCTTCTGAATTACATTTCAAGAGACGACCACATCACGTACCAACAAATTGTAAGACTCATATAATAAAAAAAAAAATCTCTCAGATCATCTTCAAGCAAACAGAGGCATTTAAGAGCAGTTCAAATCACCAAATTCTGAGAAGACAAACAACGTATGTAACCAGGTAATTCCAATTTTGTTCATTTACATTTACACTGGAAACATTACTTTCAAAAGATTGCCAGGTGCAGTGAAATCATATTACACAACAGAACTGTAAGGTCGAAGCCGAGTACGCTCAAATCATGAGCCATGAACCCTAGGTGAGGGTTTCACATTAAACTTTCAAAATCCGAAGAAATGTCTAGACCTTGGACGATAAACCCTAAGTGAGGGTTTGCAGAGGAAGTGCCATTACAATTAGAGGATGATAGTGACCATTAGAAGACTGGAAACTAAATATAATAGAGCCTCGCTCGTATAGTACGTTCGACAAACCCATGGACTCAAAAAGAAACAGAGTTCAGAAGACCAACACGAATGGCTACCATAGACTAGAGGAGGCAGAACCTACCGTGTAAAGCCGTGGCAAAGAAACCTGAAACCTCCAACAGCAAGACCCTTGGTGTCTGGATCACCGAGAATTTACAGACATTAGTGAATGTGTAATCACCGAAGTGGAAGAATAGAATCAAGAAGCAACAGGACCGAATCATTGAAGCTGCCAACGTTACCTGAGAGTTGCTATGAGGGAGAGACAGGCGTCCCACAAACAGTGCCATTAAAGGGGAGAACAAGGCACATTCCGGTTAGAACCTACAAGTGAAAATTTGTTCGTTGAAACAGGGACAGAGAGATTACCGGAGCCGGAGAAAGCCATTGAACCAAACCTAGAGACATGCAAACAACAAAAATCCAACCAGGAGAGTGAATCTCAACGCAAGAACTAACAGACTGAGACCTGCTGAACCACGACAAAAGAAATAAAAACACACAGGAGTCTTACGCAGGTAACCACCGGACGAAAGAGAACCATCCACAAACCATGAAACAAGAACCAGCACACTCACGGTGACGAGCAAATACAAAAATGCACCCAGAGCCTGCAGCATAGCTGCTCACGAAGACCTTGCAAAACACAGAGGAGCAGACCCTCGACGGAAAAACAACAAATGACCAAGAATGCTGACGAATGAAAGGAACAGGCAAGGAGTTGAGCGGGGAGTGTGGACAACAAGGCAAGTACATTGCATTATTTCTGAATTGAATACCATATCTCCCAAAACCAAAATATCCAATTGCATTGCATATACGTGTCACTACCAACAAATAATTCAATCAATCATACAACCATTGTAAAGTCATTTCCCTACAATAATTAAACACTATAACATCACTTCCTTACGGTAGTTTGGGTAAAGCGTTGGACTGGTCCCATCAGTTGCTACAATTATGGTTATTTTGTTTATTGGGAGAAGTTGTAAGATAATTAGTTCAAATTATGTGCTAAAACTTACGGAGAAGATTATCATTATTGCTAAAGAGGTATAGAGAAAATAACTTTGATACATTGTGTAGAGTGTTTAAATATTATATGGAGCCTTAATACTTGTTTAACGTCTCTAAAAACCAAGCAAAATCAGAGCTACATCACAAAATTAGAGCTACCAACATTAAATTGTTATTTCTTTTACTTAGACTAGTTTTGTGATATGCAGAGGAAAGAGAAAGGCTATGTGAGAATTGTACCAGAAAAGCTACACGAAAAAATTGAGAACAAATATGTGGAAGTAGCACTGAAATAATAATTTAATATGAAATATGGGGAAATGAACACAAGTATAATAGATACAGTTAAAGACAACGATTGAAAATGATAATTTTTCTAAGAGGTGTGCTTCTCATCAACTTATTCTTGTTTTATTATTATCATTACATTATACATCTCTGTGTTTGTTTTTCTATATCTTTTATGTACTCTGTAATATCTAATGTTGTATAAAGAAAAGCAAACGAAAATCTATACAGATATACAAAACATTATGGAACAATGCTTATGTTTCTTGCAACGCACAATCATTCGTCCACATAAAAAATATGCTTCACTTAATATTGCACAAAATTGTGAATAACAGCACAATTTTACAATAGACTTGTGTCAATGTCTCCTGAACAGTTCCCTGCAACTACTTCCTCATTTGATGGTCTTGCCACTCCACAACTTGCCACATCTCCTTCAAATATGTTATTAGTATTAAGTAATTATGCATATGCATTTAATTAATTAATTATATTTCCAGAAAATTGAAAATAGTCTTGGTACTCTAGAATTTACCATGTCTCCTTCGAATATGCTATATCCAACTCCTTTGCGTATATCAAACAGAATAGGAAATTGTATTAAGGATCCACATACTCTTTAATCACTTTGCACATTGTTTTTCACCACTGCACAATAATATAAGCACATCGCAATGAAAGCTTCGCACAATGAAACATTGATCCCTGCAACTCTGGCTTCCTTCCATGTATTCATAAATGACATTAAATTAGCTTTCATAATCATATTAATTGTTTTTAGCAATTGATAACTAATTTTTGTTACATTAATCTCATTTATATTTATAATTTTTAGGTTTATAGTTTTTTAATGAAACCTTTCATTGTATGGAGGAAAAAGTTTATTATTAAATAAATTTGATTTCGTCATAAAGTTAAATTAATTTAATTTATATTTATGATTTTTATGTTTATAGTTTTTTAAGTGGAGCTTTCCTTATGCGGAGGAAGCTTCCTATGCACAATGAAACTTTGATCCCTGCAACTATGGTTTCCCTATATGCATTCATAGATGGCAGTAAATTTTCCCAGAGTCCCTGCTCCTACACTTGCCGCACATCCTTTCTCTCGCACTTGTCGCGCACCATTTCTTTGTACAAGGAAATAATAACAGTTAATGCCCCCTTCCCCTCCCTCACTTATGTAAGGGACTTGCAACCCTACTTAAGCACTTTGCACAATGTATCAACATTACTTGTTTCGCACTTCACGCACACACTTTCTCGGCACAACAAAATAATAACAGTTACCCCCCCCCCCCCCGGCCCTTGCTCATGTAAGGGACCTACAACCCCATCATTTGTAGCATATTTGGACAAAGCAATATCAATGTTAGGTATAACAGTGTCAAAGCACTCACTAACGCAATCGCCACTCAAAAAATTAGTCTTTTTTTATATTTTAAAATTATTTGATAGGAAATTGGAAATAGAGAAAATAAATCGCCCTCCACCATGGGGATTATGTCTCATCAAGCCCCACTCAACCAATGAAAAATTAGAAATAATATTTCCAAAAATTAGAAAATGACTTTTGAATGTACATGAAAATAGGAATATTCAACATTTTCCAAAAATTTTGGTTAAAATTGCATAAACTCAGCAAAATAGTGGGAAGTGAATGCACTTTCACTATGAGGCCAACGTTATTGTTCCTAGAAAAGCAGGGACACTTTGCATATATAAAAAAATAGGTAATTGTATTAAGGACCCATATAATCTTTAAGCACTTTGCATAATGTTCAACACCTTCGTACAATAATATAAGTCATAACTTTATCTTGCTAAGTAAATCTCTCTTAAAATGTTAAATTAACCTTGTATGGAGATTTCATTGTGTGAAGGAAGCTTCCTCTGCGCAATTAAAGCTTACATTGTAAGTTCCAAACAATGAAACATTAATCCCTACAACTCTAGCTTCCTTACATGCATTCATAAATGACACTGAATTTGTTTTCATAATAATATTAATTGTTTTTAGCAATAAGTAGAGGTTACCTTATGCGGAGCTTTCACTATGCAAAGGAAGCTTCCTCTGCAAAATGAAATCTTTCATTGTAAGCTCCGCACAATGAAACAATGATCCCTCCAACTCTGACTTCTTTGCATGCATTCATAAATGACACTGAATTTGCCTAGATTCCATGTTTCCACATTTCCCGCACACCCTTTCTCCCGCACTTGCCACACACCCTTTCTTTGTACAACAAAATAATAGCATTTAACCCCCCTGGCCCTCCCTCCCTTATATAAGGGACTTGCAACCCCACTTAAGCACTCCGCATAATGTAGCAATGTTACTTGTTCTACACTTCACTTGTTGCCGCACTTCACGCACACCGCTCCACACAATGAAAGCTTTGTACAATGAAGCATTGATCCCTGCAAATCTGACTTCCCTGCATGCTTCATAAATGACACTGAAATTTCATTCATTATAATATTAATTATTTTTAGCAATTGATAACAAGTTTTTGTTACACAAAGTTAAATTAATTTAATTTATATTTATGATTTTTAGGTTATAGTTTTTTTATGCGAGCTTTTATGCATTCATAAATGATATTGAATTTGTCTAGAGCCCTTGCTCCTTCACTTCCCGCACATCCTTTCTCCCACAATTTCTGCACATCCTCTCTCTGTACAAGAAAATAATAGCAGCACAATGTATCAATGCTACATGTTCCGCACTTCACACACACCTTTTCTCTTGCACTTCTCGTGCACCCTTTCTCCGCACAACAAAATAATAATAGTTAGCCCCCTCACCTCCCTTTCCCCCCTCCCCTTTCCCCATCTACTCACTTACTTAAAGGACCTGCAACCCTCTCAGTTTCAACATCTTTGGATAAAGTAGTAATAGTAGTGTCAGGCATAATAGTGTCAGAGCGCTCACTGACACAATGGTCACTCACAAAATTACCACCCTCTACCAGGAGAATTATGTCTCATTAAGCCCTTCTTAACCAATAGAAAAAAATTAGAAATAACATTTTTAGAAATTAGAAAATGATTTTTAAATTTACACGAAAATAAGAATATTCAACATTTTCACTAAACTTTAGTTAAAATTGTATAAACTTGAAAAATAACAAGAAATCAACCACTTTGACAACAAAACAAATGCTATAGTCCTTCATAAGACAAGGACTAATAACATCTTAAATTTTAAATTCAAGAAATTAAAATAGAAATAAAAATTATTTAATTTTATAATAAGTTTTACTAAGAGAGTCGTCTAAGGAGGCAGAAGAATTGCGCGGATGGTCAAAAGTGGCCGCAAAACGGGCAAAAAAATTTCAAAAAATCTTGTAGAGACAGTGTTTGAATCGTGTTTTTTTATGGTGGAAATGGATTCAGCACCATCAAAAATGTCTAGGACACCTAAAATTTTGAAGTTTAACATCTATAACTTACATTTAATCCTTGTCAGATTTTCTCTAAATATACCCACAATTTCCATAACTTTTCGGGCAATTCGTCCAACTAATTAGACTACTCCTTTACTAAATAGTTAATATCTAACTACCTAAGAAGCTCGAATCAAATAATGTATTTAAATTTTTCCCTACATGTTTACTTCAAAGAAATATCTTCAAATCATAAATTTAATCAAAAGAAATTCCGTTTTAATCCTAAATTTTGATTTAATCAAAATTTACGTAACTAAAATAATTTCGCCAAAATATTTATTTCAAGAATTTTTTTCCAATGTTAAAATACTTGCTTTCATGTATAAGGAACATCGAAGTGTATGGAATGTTATATAATAATTTTTATTTTTAATTATATATATAAAGTAATTATTTTTATTATTATTATTATTAATATTTTTTTTTAAACAGAGTCAGTTACTTTTGTATTACAAAATCAAAAACATAGATCTGTTACATAGATGTCCGGAGTTTGGGCAGGGAGGATCAAAACCGTGTACGCAGACCCATTATCCTCTTTGCTGCCTTTGTAACTGAAAATAAAAAGACAACGGCTATATTGCCTGACAAAAACACCACATAGCAAATAGAATTTACAGACCATAAGGAGTTTTTTGGGTGACCGAGACATCAGGGATAGGATCCCTCTGAGCGCCACTAGCTTTCGTTGAGGCCTCAGCATGGTAGCTTTGGGTAAGGGCTCTGATCTGCTCAATAGCTTCCTCCAAGTCGCTGCATCTACCCTTTAGATTTTCGATTTCCACCTTCTGCTTCTCAAGTTTCTTTCGCTTGGATCTGGTGTCTGATTCATAATCATCTTTCAGTTCCTTGAGCTGATTCCTGAGTCTGTTGATCATGAAGGTGTGCGTTTTTCACATTGTGCAATCCTTGCTGAAGAGCCTGTCAATGTTGATGGTGGGCTCCTGAGGGTTTTGCTGACCGGCCTGATCCGCCATGATAAGAGAGGGACACCGCGAAGCTGTGCAGAGAGGATAGAGGAGAAAGGGAGGGGCACTGGGAAAGATATATAGACGGGAGGGGAGCTGATGAGGAGGGGGTGAGGGGTGCTGAAGAAAGAGGAGGAGATTCTGAGCTGAAGAAACGAGATTTTTGCAAGGAGAAACACACAGAAGGTCAGAGAAAAAAGGAGTCACAATACAAACAGCTTTTACCAGAAACAGTATGCTGATAGATGAAGCACGCAGAGATGAAGCACGCAGGGCCATGATCGAGAGTGAAACGCGCTTGGAGGAATCACTGAATAAGGGCGTCACTTTGAACTGAACTGTGAGGAAACCATCCCTCGGCCTGCTATAAATAGAAACAGAGGGGCTTCCACGATGAATTGTCCAGCTCTGAGGAGATCTGTACTTGGGTGAGGGGAGATCCTTCAGAGAGATGGTGCTGCTGTCTGAAGGCCTGCTGAGGTGATAGACGCGCTTGTGCAATCTGACATTGGCTGCGCTGCTCTGATGTTGAGTGTTACAGAGACAAAACTTGATGGTCCTTTCCAAATCTTGGGGGTTGATTTTAATCCTACGCTGCTTGTTTGATCTCTCAGTACGAGAAGGAGGAGAGTGAAGAGTTCTTGGGGAGGAGCAGATCCACTGATGAGCGTGCCTGAGGTGACTTGTAGGCCTGGGAGGATGAGCCTTCTTAAGGAATGACTTCTTCATACACTTTTTCATTTTCTTTAACCTGTCCTGTTTGCCTACCTGTGGCTTTGTTAGCCTGTTCATCCGCCTCTGAGTTGTTTCCTCTTAGAATATGCTTGAAGGTGACTTCTCTGATTGTCCTTGTGTTCTCAATTATCCTACCTCTGATTTTGTTGAGGGCAGTTTGCCTGAATTCTTTCCCTGAGGACATGGATGCGATGATAATTGCCGAATCCCCCAATATGAGAAGGTTTTGGAGGCCTAATTTCCGGGCAATGGAGGTTCCCAAGAGGAGGCTGTAGGCCTCAGCTTTGTTGTTGGACATGGGTCCAAGACCCCATTCATATTTTACTATGGCTTTCCCTTGGGTGTCTTTGATGATTCCACCAGCCCCAGCTTGACCTGGGTTATTTTTAGAAGCCCTGTCAAAGTGAAGGGTTGGCCTTCTTTGCTTTTGAATCCAGTTTTCAACTTCCTTCTTTGTTCCTCTCAGCTTCCATTCCTGATTTCCCTTACCTGTGTTTGGCTTCTTTTTAATTCTTGCTTCAATGTTAAATTTGTTCACCCATTCTTGTACCTTTGCCTTTGTCTGCTCCAGATCAATCTGGTTAAAGCCATTGGTTTCGATGGTCTCAGATATGAGTGCCATTGTTTTGGCTATTGTTCTAGCTATGCAAGGCTTCTTGTAATTAAAAATGCACTTGTTTCTGGCGATCCATATCTGCCAGCACAGGTTTGAGGGAATGCTGTTCCAGATTCTTGAGGCCAGATTCTTCCTTTTATTGGTTTGAGGAAAACAGTTCCCCCAGTTCTTTTGAAGGGTGGCGATCTGATTGGGAAGATCCCCAGTGTGTAGAGGACAGGCTATAAGGTTCCAACAAGTTCTTGCAAAGGGGCAGTCTATGAAGAGATGACTGCAACTTTCCTCCGCCTCCCTGCACAAACAATAGATTGAGGGGCCTTGGATGCCCTTCTTTATGAGGTTTTCCGCAGTAAGGATTTTGCCATGAAGGAGGGTCCAGTTAAACAGTTTAACCTTGGGCAGACTTTCTATTTTCCAAGCGACTTTGTGGAGGGACCAGTTATTTATTGGTGGAGTATTTTGGAGGGTTTTGTATCCCTCTTTCACCGTATAGCAACCTCCACTTGGATCCCAGATGAACTTATCTTCAGAAATTCTGTTGGTGGGAGCTGAGCCAATAAAGGAGGATTTGAGGTCCGCCCAAATGTTCGTGAGGTCATTGGGAAGGGCGAGAGATTTCCAACCTTTCCAAACATTCTGATCCCACTGGGAGATGTCATAGAGGGTTTTTAGGTTTGCCTGCATCATCCATTGTTGTAGGGGCCTGTATTTGGGAAGAGCACCTCTTGCCTCCGTGCCCATAATTCTGTCATCCCAGACACTGATTCCACTCCCGTTACCCGGAGCCCTTGAGATATGGGGTTTGAATTGGGGGAGGGATTTTTTGATAAGCTTCCAAACAGGGGTGCAATGTCTATCAATGATAGTTTCCGAGAGGATATTGCTGTTGACCCCGTTCAGGTATTTTTTCTTGATGATCTCTGTCCACCAAGAACCTTTTTCACTAAGAATCCTCCAGATTAGTTTGAAACCCATAGCTATGTTTGCAAGCCTTGGGACTCTAATTCCCAGCCCTCCTTTTTCTATAGGCAAGATGACCTTGCTCCATTTGACCAAGCTAAATTTTTTTGTGTCCTGCTTTCCCCCTTTCCACAAGAAGCTTCGGATTATCAGCTCCATGTGCTTGTGTATGCTTGCTGGCGCTAGAGTGATGGCAAATTGGTAAATTGGGAGGGCTGATAGGACAGCCTTAATGAGAATTGATCTGCCTGCTAAATTGAGCCAATACATACCCCAGCTCTGTAATTTCCCTCTCAGCTTTTC
The DNA here is from genome assembly GCA_000404065.3 of Pinus taeda. Classification (NCBI taxonomy): domain Eukaryota; kingdom Viridiplantae; phylum Streptophyta; class Pinopsida; order Pinales; family Pinaceae; genus Pinus; species Pinus taeda. The sequence goes on from APFE031030218.1 coordinate 24,765, forward strand.
AATTAACTTTACCCATATTTCAGATTTGATAGTGTCCTTGGCTAGAGGCAGCCCCAAATACTTGAAATGGGACCAATTCCCTTGGGCAGGGATCTCCATGATTAGAGAAATTCTCTGAGTTATGTGTCTAGGGACGTTCCAAGTATATATCATGCATTTGCTGTTGCTTAGTTTGCCTCCAGAAGCTTGGAGGAAGAGATCCAAAGTTTCCTTGAACCTTCTGGCCATCAAACTTGAGGCGCCCCCTATTAGAAGGGTGTCATCCGCGAAAAGGGAGTGGTTGATCCCTTTGGCTCCTCGGACTATGTCTATCCCTGTTATTTCCTTTAACCTTCTTTTGTTCTCAAGATGCAAGCTTAATGTCTCAGCCATGATGATGTAGAGAAAAGGAGAGAGCGGGCATCCTTGCCTCAGACCTCTGGAACTCTTGAAGGCGGAGCAGGGTCTACCATTGATGAGGGGGGCTGTCCAATTGAATGAGATGCATTCCATAACCCTGCTGGTGAAGTGCTCTGAGATACCAAATTTCTTCAAAACAGTCTGTAGGAAAGAGTGGTTGACCCGGTCAAAGGCGTTCGCCATGTCAAGCTTGATGATCATGCCCCTTTCATTTCTGGATATACTGCTGTGGATAGCCTCCTGGATGAGTATAACGTTGTCCATTATATGTCTTCTGGGGACGAAGCCTCCTTGATTCTCCGAGATGATGGAAGGGAGAATGGTTTTGAGCCTATTTGCCAGGATCTTAGTGATGATTTTGTAGGAAACGTTGCACAAGGATATGGGGCGGAATCTGTCAAAAGATTGAGGGTTAGGGTCTTTAGGGATGAGGGCCAGGTGGGAGGATTTAATGCTGCTACCCATTTTGCATTTAGTGAAGAAATTTTTTGCCATTCTGATATAGTCCTTCTTGATAATTTCCCAATGAGTTTTGTAGAAGGCTACTGTAAAGCCATCAGGGCCAGGCGCTTTGTCTGATTGCATGCTGAGGATTGACCATTCTATTTCCTCTGTCGTGATCTCCTTGTCCAGTTCTGCACTCTGGACTTCTGATATCCGATTTCCCACGATGTTGAGGAAATCCGGGTTTTCAAGATAATTAGGATCAGCAGTGAGGAGGGTTTGAAAATGCCTGGACGCTGCATCCTTGATCTCCTCTTGATCCGTTAGGACCCTTTCCTCCACCTTAATCCTTTCAATGTTATTCCCAGCTTGCCTTAGCTTGAGACTGTTATGAAAAAAGGAGGTGTTTTTGTCACCAGAGTTGAGCCATAGGCATCTCGACTTCTGCCTTTTCTCTTCCTCTTCCGTGCGGTTCTGCTTGTACAATTCCTTGAACAGCTCATTTTCCTTCCGTTGATCTTCTTCAGTGTCTTGGGTGCATTCTTTTTCTTGATCCCACTGAGCAAGCTTCAGGTGAATATCAGTTTTCTTTCTGCCTTGTTCTGCTGCGAATTGCCTTGCCCAATGCTTGATGACTGTTCTAAGGCGTTTGATTTTTGTCTCCCATATGAAGTGAGGGGAGCCCGTTATGTCCATTGCCCATTGGTCTTTGATCAACTCTCTGAAACCTTCGCTGCTGTCCCATAATTTATTATACTTGAAAGGAATCGACCCCGAGTAGTTCCCTTTGTCCAAGTGCAGCGCTACTGGTTTGTGGTCTGAAATGTAGCCTTGGATGATTGTACTTTGGATCCTTTGGAAGTTGACCATTATTTTCTCTTGTGCCAAGATACGGTCCAGCTTTTCTTTAATATTGTTTTTCCCTGTCCTCTTATTTGACCACGTGAATCGTCCATTTTGGGGAGGGATGTCAACTAGACTGTGGGTTTGGATAATTCCCTCCAGAGCATCTCTTGAAGGATCTGCATAAAAGTTCCCCCCCAACTTCTCTTCTGCGTTCCTTATTAAGTTCAGATCTCCTCCCAGGAAGATGTTCTTTCCATGGGCAGACAAAAATATCAGAGGAGAGTGACTCCCAGCAAGAGGCTTTCTCTCTGAAATGAGGAGGGGTGTAGACATTGTAGATTGAGTATTCTTCTGTCTGGGTTGTGTTTTGGAAGTTTGATCTGATCCACCGTCTATTTTGCTTGAAATCTTTAAGATGCCATTTATTTTTGCACCAAATTGTCCCTATTCCGCCTGAGGCTCCTACTGCGCTTATTGCTATTCCTTCGTAATTTCTGCTTCTTTTCATGCTGTCTTTGAATTCTTGCTCAGTGATTTTGGTCTCCTGGAGTAGGAGGAAGTTCGGTTGTTCTGATTTCAAAAGGTCTCGGACTGCATTTGCTTTGAGGGGGGAGCCCATCCCCCTACAATTCCAAGAGACCAGAATCATCATTTACCTGGCTTGGTGTGGGCCCCTGATTTCTCCTTCATCTTTTCTCCACTTCCTTTTGTCCTATCTAAGTATGAATCCATTGGCTGTTGGGTCCCCGTTGCCATTTCTTTTGCAGCTGTCTCATCCCTTATCTCTTTGTTTGAATTTCTTCCTGCTTTTCTTGGAGGGTCTGAGGAGGCGATGTTCTCTTTCGACTTGTTCCTGGTCAGGATTCTTCCTACTGACGGGGGGGAGGGGAGCTTGGGGGGGGAGGATGGTGTTTCAATGGGGCCTTTCGGGGAAGGGGGAGGGGAGGGAGGGTCTTCAGCTGACAGGGATTCAAATGGGTTGGAGGAGGAAGGGAAGGAGGGATCATTTCCAGTGGGATGGGAGGGAGAAATGGGGGGATCAGGAATGGGTTTAGAGGCTGCTTCAGGGGGGGGGTTTGATTTTTTCCTCTTGACTGTTTCCCAGACTTCTTCTGGAGTCTCTGCATTGCTGTTTATTTCTATTGATTTAGATTTGCTACATCTATTAGCAAAATGCCCGTATTCATGACATACCTTACACTTGAATGGCAGCTGTTCGTAGTCCACTTGCTGAATGTGCGTCCACTGATCGACTTTGAGTTTGATAGCCTCTGGCAACCCTTTCCCCAGATCGACTTCTACGCAGATCCGTGCGCATGCATGCATGTTCTCCTTGGGCTCTGATCTGTCAATGTATTTCCCAACAACGTTCCCGATGGCTTTTACCGGTTCGTCTCCCCAGCAGTGTAGAGGTAGGTGGGGAAGGCGAACCCAGACCGGGACAGCGTTGGGGACATCCATCTCAGGATCGAAGTCAGGGGTCCATCTGTTGAGGTAGAGACCTTTGGTGTCCATAAAATACGGCCCGTTTCGGAAGATTAGATTGCAGTCTTCCACTGATTCGAAGAGGAAGGTGAAGAAACCCCTTCCACAGAACCTTATTGCTATCTTTCCATGGACCATCTGGTTCCAGTTTCTTTCTACCCATCGCTGGACAGTGCGGGGAGAGGGCCATAGGCCCGTGAACTGGCTGACCAGGCCTCTTTCTTCTAGTGCTACAGCAGCTCTTCTCGGTAGGGCTAGAGGGAGCGAGACTTCCGGGATTTCATCAAGTTTTTTGATAAATTTTGAAGCGGTGGGGCGGATTTTCTCCGAGGCATTCTCAGGGATGAGCGAGGCAAAGGACTTTTCGAGATCCCCGTGATCCTGAAAGGGAGGATCCATGGCAGGATGGGGCAGCAGCGCAGAGGGCGCTCCTGAAAGAGGTCAAAGGGGCAGGAGGCCCTGAGGAGGGAAGGGGCAGGAGGCCCAGAAGAATTGCAGAGGGGAGGCTGCCCAGCAGCAGATCTGCCAGGCTCGAACGCGCAGGAAGGCTGCCCAGCAGCAGAGCTGCCAGGCTCGTGCGCTCAGAGGGAGGTGCAGCAGGTCGGGGGAGCGCGTGCGGGAAGGTCCTCCACAACTTCCATTTTTTACTAGCAAGAGTTATAAAGTAATTTAGGCATGGCATATATATTCAAATTTAAAAGGATAGTTGTTCAATTGCAGAAACAATGTACCCTATGTTTGTGGGGTTTTTCTTTACAAATAATCATTGGAACAAGTACTAGAAAACCAAGGGAAAATATAAAGTACCAAGCTTGGGATATTAAAAGCAACACATTGTTAATGTAAAACATTGTTAGGTATACGTATAGGATACATAGGAATATAAATAGTTTCATTATTAGTGAAGTGCTTTACATGGGTTCAATTCTAATTTAGCTTTGCAAAGGAAGAGGAATAAGGGAACATTTTGTATAGCTTGCATGCGATTAATTGCAAAGTGATCTTTCTATAAGCACATCATAGATCAAACTTAAAATGCTTTGCTTTTCTTATTAGTTGACATGAATGATTTATGACCTTAGGTTTGATATGCATTTATATGAACCAAAATAAATCATCCAATGGTCTAATCTTATTTTACTTCATCTACAAGGCCTTCTATTGCTCTTCTTCGATTTATGAGCATTGCCATTGTTTCTTAACTCTCAAGTGCATTATCTGTAAATTTTGCTATATATTCTAGTGTTTGACTTGCCAAAATAATGTATATAATGACTAAAGTAAGCATATGCTTTATTGTGTGATAATCTTTTTGGAATTTTTAATGCTTTTGCAAAATTTAAAACACAACTTTCAATGCTTTAACCATTGCAACATGAAATAAACTACAATAGAAAAACCATAAAATGGAACATAACTATTTACCTTAGAAACCCATCCAAAAAAACCATCATTCAATGAAGCAAGATGCTGCATGTTTTCTTATATTATTAAGATCAAAATACATATTAAAATGTTGTCCAAACTCATTGTGAGGTAATGGGTCATTAAGGTTTTCGAAAACGCTGTAAAAAATATCTCGTCTCTATGCATCAAGATTATCTCTTTGACACTCTTGCTCATATCATGGAACCTATGCATTGAGAGAAAAAGTGAACTATTTTCTCCCATTTATTAGGTTTTTGAGAGCTACAATTTTGTTAGTTTAGGGTTTCAAAACTCTCTTGGAACCTTTGATGCTTTTTGAAGTCTCGTGGATTTTCACATGTTTTTAACACCCCTTTTTCAAATCATGGTAAAGTAGTGAATATTTGGACCGTTACCTCGTTGAGGTCATAATTTATGCATGTAGAATGTTTTTGGTGTATAACGGCTCCATGGAAAGAACAATTTATGCACTGGAAGAGGCTAGTGTATGACAACCTTTATTTCAATACTAGGCCCAAAAAGATTGCTTAGGGACTCGAAAATGCATTAAAAGTTGACTCGAATTCTACATAATCAAAATAATCTGTGAGATACCCCAAATTCTATTCTACCTCATCTAGAGCATCAATAAATTCATACGGTATTTTCATAGATCCACTTTGGATCATCCCTCCCCATTGTGGGGGGTTTGTGCTCTCCAAAAGTTGTAGATTTAAAGGAGACATGGAAACAATTCCTCAACTTTATTTAAAGCACCATTTGCTCTTAGTTAGTAGTTGATTCTTTACTCCCACTTGCTAAATTTCTTGTTGATCCCTTTTGGTCATCTTAATGATATTTTTAGAAGGTTGAACAATGACTATGTAAACATTGTTGCCTATTGTTTTAGGGAAAACTAGTGTCTTTTCAATCAACTAGCCCTCTAGGTTTGGTAGCTACCCTAGAAACAACAATTCAAAGTAATTCAACGATTTCTTCTATGCACAATAGATAAGAGAAGGATGAGAGCACCAACCTAGAACTTTCGTTTGATCCTTTGCTCGATTTTTCTCTCCCTTGACAGAGCTCGCAACTCCTTTCCATACTTATCCCGCTTGAAGAGTGTTACACAAAAATATCGTCACCTTGATTATTTGCAGTTGGTATGGGTCTATCACCACCTATGCCAGCTTCCTAAGCAAGTCTCAAACCTCAGCTCTTCAGAACAAGCTTTAGAAATGAGAGAAAGACATCAAAAAAGCAATGTACTCCGGGTTCTGCACTTTTTCACTTTTGCTGCGGGCCCGCACCTTTTGTTCAGAAATTTTGCGTACTATATGCTTTGTATGTAAAGGGGACGTTCGTACCCCTGTGAAAGTCAAAAAGCGCAATTTTTATCTTAAAAAACTCATCTTGGGTTAATTTTAGAGTTTTCTAGAAGGATTTGTTACGTGGATTGTTCGCTCCAAGTGGTTCATGCATCCCATAAGAGGAGGAACTAATCCCTTGTTAAGAGGAGCTATCCCTTTGAAGGAGGATTCTATCCCTCTGAAGGAGGACCTGGTAACTGATCTCCATTGCACTATAAATTGAGGCATTGGGTCAGTGGCTTGAGAGGTTAGAAGCTGAACTTTTGAGGGTAAATGCTAGTGAAATCAAGACTTACTTTTTGAGCTTAAGAGGAGAGATCACATACCTTTTTGGCTTCATTGGGGAGTGAGTGAAGCTTGTCAAAGTAGAGGAGACTTCTTGTTGGACCCTGGGAGGAGCTTGTACAACGTCAAGGCAAAGGTTGTAAGGTTCTCCTTTTGAATTAATACAATCAAGCTCATTTTTCTCAACAAGTATCTCATGTTATTTGTTTCATGGACTCCTTGACTTTCATGTTAAATATGTTTTATAATACTGGTTATTCAGGTGCTATTTAATCGTTTCCCTTGTTTGTGTTTGCAGGTTTGCGACAAAGGAACTTACTTGGATCAAAGGAGCAAAGGCATCCCCAAACTTGCGTTGGACATGAGGTAGGCCTTAAACACATTTGTTTGCCATTATTTATAAAAGAGCATTTAGAGAAAGATAGTGTCTGGTTGGTTTGTTTGTCATTAGGTCTTCATTAGATTCTAGGAAGGTCTATCTTGTCTGCAAGATCGACTCATTCCGCGTGACAAAATGGCGACCCCACTGGGGACTTGATTGTTTTCCTCGTTTTTCTTTGACTTGAGAAACTTGCCTTTTTGTTTTTGTTTTTGGCTTGTTGTGTGTGGATTTGGGTAGACTTAGTGGATTTAGCTTTGTTTTTTATTTTTCATTACTTTGGTTGAAGTCCGCAGTCTTCACGTGTATCATAGTGCGTACATGTACGCACTTTTACTTTGTGCACAGAGCGTACCCGCACCTGTGTAAACTCTGAACCTGCGTACCCTGCTAAATTTTTGAAAATTTTGAATTTTGCTCTTTAAATTAGTTTAATCTTGTTTTTCTAGTGGTTATCCTCTGCCCATACCTGCATGTGACTGGTTGAAATCTTTCCTTGGTTTAATTTCATTAGCATTAGGGTTATAGGTGAAATTCCTAGGAGTTTTGCTTGTTGGGTTTGTATTTCGATTTGGTTGTGTAGTGGCTCTGAGCTTAGAGGCTGTAGGGACTTCAGATCACCTTAGTGTCTACTAGTCTTCTTATGAGTCAGACCATTTATGAGATCTCCCCTTGTTGAGGAATCTGCTTTGAGTTTTCTCTTTACAAAACTTCGAAAAGCTTGTGATTGAAAGTTTGGATTTTCATTTTCAAAAGGAAAACAAAATTGGTTGTTCTTGACTTATTTGTGATTCTGAACTTGGTTTGCTTGTAACCAAGTAAAACATCCTCAAAAAGACTTTTTGTGAGCTTTTACTTCAAATAGGTTTTCTTAGTTTGTAGGTCTTAAGCTTCCTTTATTCAATAGTTTTCTCAAAGATTTGTTTTAGTTATAGTTTTAAATGTTTTTTAAAAAAAATATGAAAGGTCTCTTTTGAAAAAGTTTGTTTTTAGTAGCATTTGAGTTTTTGAATGAAAAGAGAAATTCTTGTGAAAATAATTAGTTGTCTCGTTTTTGAGTGCATTGAAACGAATACTCTTCTTTTGATTTGATCGTTAAGAAAGATTTGTGTTTTTAAGTATTTTCATCTTCCAACTCTTTCCTAGCTAGAACTTCATTGAAGAGAAAAGATTATTTAATCATCTTAAGTGCATTTTTGTAGTGATTTTGAGTTGAGTCTTTACACCACAAGTTTCATCTCCATCACCTCTTGACTTAATAAAAGACCACTAAAAGTCACGCTTAAAATAAAATCAATCTAGCAATTTTTTTGTTTCTAGGGCTCTGATACACCAACATAGCTTAGGCTAGTATCTTGGAGTAGGGAGTAATTAACTCTCCAAGATAGTAAAACAAACAAGTAGCTTTATCTTGTGGTAGGAGAAATCCAATTGTTTCATCTATGCTCTGGGAAAGCTCCTCTTAAAGGAGAAGCACGAGATCGTGTCCGAACCAGTGTGGGAATCAATCCTTCCTCATTGGGAACGACGCCATATATTCACTTATTACAAACGGTAAACATCAGATTAACCATTGTTGAGGAGCCTGGGGTCACTTGTTGGTAAACCTCGGTTTATGTCGAGGAGCCTTCAAGGGGATTGAGCTTGCTACTATGCCCTTGCGTGCATATCGGATCGTAGACTATTCCCCAGGTATATTTGTTTATGTTGGTAACCTTAGTGACCACATTATCTAGGATTCTTCCTAAGGTGACGATGGCGGGAAGATCCCACTGTACCTGGAGCAGACATCGGCTAGACTCGGATTTTCTGGGGGGTTCTCTTCACTCGAGACGGTTAAGTGGAGAAACTTATGCCAATCTATTTATTAAGCAGGTTGCCGGGGTAACTGTTCCAACTACTATTTCTGTATCGAACTCTGTGACGTTGGATTTCATCACCAACTAGTGTTTTCGGTCCGGAAAGTTACTGTTTGTGTGTGTTTGATCTCTTAGATTCTTTAGGCGTGTGATTCAATTTTGTTGGTTTTCTTTAGAGACTTTAGGTGATTTTCATTGAGATTTACTTTGTTTGCGTGTGAAGTAGTTAAAAGTCTTTAACTGTGGCTGAATTCCGAGCCATCCCCGTAGAAACACAGGGCCAATCCCCTGAGTTTGTTAATGGCTGAGTTAACCGAGGAACTTCCCGTAAGACTCGGGGTCAACCTCCTGAGACATACCGAGCCACTTTGAAGGCTTGAGAGTCCTCGTATCTCCAAGTAGCGGTAGAAGTGGATCACCTGAAGAAGGAGAACCTCCTTTGGTAGAATATTCTAATTCTCAACCGTTAGTAATTTCAGAAGTTACTGGTAGCATTGCGTCTACTAGTGATATAGGTGAAGAACCTGACATATCTAAACCCGAATATGAAATTGTTCCTACTCCCATATCAGGGTTTGTTTCTCCGACTCCTAGTGGTCCTAGTTCTCCTAGGGTAGAAACCGTAATTACCCAAGATCTTCCCGCTGGACTCATAGCGATCGAAGAGCTTGCTATTTCAGATATCGAAGAAATCTTTCCTTTTCTGGACAATTGAACTATCTTAGAGTTTAGGGAGCATGAATCGATTTTTTATAGTCTGCCTAGGAGCACTACTTGGTACCATTCACTGACCAATCTTTTGGAAAATTCAGGACTTAGTTTTATACCACCTCGCATTTTTTATCACCCTTCACCTAGAGATCATTATCTTGCATTGAATATGTCTAGTCCGTCATCCATGTATTCCCAATCTCCGGAAGCCTATTTGTACGGCAGTCCTTCTGTTCCCGCTGGGTATCAGTCCATCTCTGGTACTTTTTCGGGAGCGTCTCCTCGTCCTATCGAACAGAAGTTGTTAACTGGAAGTAGTGGTACTAAACCGTTGAGTGAAGAAGAAATTCTAATGATGTCAGGTCAACCTCAAGGTGGCCAGTTACTGCATAGGGGGCAACCTCAAGGTACTCAGTATGTGCCTGGGGGGCAACCTCAGGGTACCTAGTATATGCCTGGGGGGCAACCTCAAGGTACTCAGTTTGCGCCCGGGGGACAACCTTAAGGACAGTACATACCTATGGGACAGTACGTTCCTCAAGGTCAACCCCAGACTCAATATGTACCCCAAGGTCAATCTCAGAATCAATATGTACCCCAAGGTCAACCTCAATATCAATATGCACCCCAAAATCAACCTCAATATCAGTATGTACCTCAAGGTCAACCACAGTATCAGTACGTGCCTAAGGGTTATCAACCCCAAGGTCAGTACCCATCTCAAGGTTACCAACTGCCTTCTGGTCAATCATATTATCAACCTTACCCTCAACTCGGTTATGGTCCTCAATATCCTCAAGGTCCATACCCCAGAACAAATTTGGTGTGGGATCCATCTCAATCTCAGCAGGTATTGCAACCGAATGTGCAGTCGTCATCTCAACCTGGACAACCTTTGGTCGCTGGTCCATCTCCACAACCCGTCCAGTCTACTGCTCAAACTTCTGTGCCTTCTGTAGTTTCTCAGTCTGGGCCTAGTACACCTCGTACTCTGCCTCAAACGTCTGCTGCAACTACTGAAACATCTACTCCATCTACCCCACCTTTTTCTGGAGTATCAACAGCTCTGGTTTCTACTGTTCCTGTATCTACTCCTCATACTTCTTTACCTCAGTCTGGATCTACGGTCCAGACCTCGGTCCAGATGCCTGTAGGAAGTACGATTGTCACTTCTCAACCTCAATTTAATCAACCTCCGTACCAAGGATAGTATCAACATCAATACGGTCCTGCTGCGCAGAAACCAACTTATCAGTATCAACCGTACCCTGGGTATACATATCAACAACCTCAGCAACCCCAGTATGGTCCAGTTAATCCTCGTTTTCCAGGAGGATAAAATATCCCGAATGCGATTCCCATTCCTATTTATCCTAGATATCCTCCTCCTAGGGCTGGTTTGCAGACCCCAAGTTTCAGGGACCCTAATCGTCAGTTACCATTCATCACAACTTTGGACTTACCTGACTTGACGCACCTTACGAACGATCCAATCAACTATCTTCCGTATTGGACACCAATGCCGCATAAGTTGCCCAGTGATATTCCGAAATTCGAAGGTAAACCAGGAGAGGACCCATCGAACCATGTGATGACTTATCATCTTTGGTGTGCATCCAACTCCATTTCAGATGATTCTTTTCGTTTACGTCTGTTTCAACGCACTCTAATTGGTCTTGCGGCCAAATGGTATATCGAATTACCCTGAGCCACTTTTTATGATTTTAGCCAGTTAGCTACCTCGTTTTTAACTCATTTTCAGTTGCCAGTCAGATATGACAATGGCACGGAGCTATTAACTTCGTTAAAGCAGTCGACGTCCACTTACATCTTAGATCATATCCATGAATGGAGACGTCGACGACATTTAGTGAAGGTTTATATTCCGGATCAAATCTTAGCTGAGTGGTTTGTAAAATCCTTGTTGCCTAAGATCACTGAAGATGTAGCTAAAGCTGGAGTAGTTACTGAAGAGCAAGTCATTGCTCAAGCGCAGTACCTTGACTTAGTTTACACTCAGTCGGGTACGTTACACGAGAAGATCCCCAATCTACCTAATCAAAATCAAATCGTTGCTGCTCCTTCAGGGTCTCATGCCACTGATGGTATGATTGGCACGGTAAATACTAAAAGTAAGAAGAAATCTTCTAAGAATTCTTCTCCTATAATAACCTTGCCAGATTCCCCGACAGGAGACTCTTCCGCGGAACTTTCCGCCGACATTCACGTTGTAGAATCTTCTACAGCTAAACCAAAAAACAGTGGTAAGAAGAAAGGGAAGAAGAAGAATAAAGAGAAAAATTCAAAAGAGAAACCCGAAAAAGCAGAACCCTCTAATGAAAAGCGCAAACCTCGTTATCCGTGTCTCATTTGTGATGAAGACCATTATACGAGAGACTGCCCTCATCGGGCGGAAGTTGCAAAGATCTTCAAAGGTTCCCAAACTCCTGCTGTCTTGAAGGATCCTTTTCCAGCTCAAGATAGTAAGATGATAGGTTCATCCTCCAGTGCCAATGAAGAACCCATATTGATGATGTCTCATGTAAGGATTGCGACTTGATCGCAAGATTATGGAAGTAAAAGTCCTGTTGATGGAAAGGAAGCAGAATCTTCTCAGTCCAATCCATCAACCTCAGCTCCCGGTTCCGATCCGCTACAGATCGAGAAACCTAACCCGGACTTAGTAATCAAGCCACCCACTAAGGGTGTTCTTGAAAGGTCTGATTTCAATCCACATGCGAGAGCGGCTCAGAATTACAACATTGTTGAGGATTTAGCTGTTTCACCCTCAGCATTGTCGGCTTTGGAATTGCTGCAATCATGTCCAGCACAGCGCAAATTACTTTTGTCGGCTATAGGAGCTGTTGACGCTCAGGACCCGAACCTTATAATCTTTGATCTAGAAAATAGTGCACCTCGTCTCCCCCATCAAATGGCTATCCAGATTCCAGTGATACTCAAAAGCAGACCTGTTCATAGGATTGTGATTGACGAGGGAGCTTCCACGTGCATTATGTCGATACAGTGTTGGAGATCGCTTGATTCTCCTTCACTCAATCAATCCTCGACAATTCTTAAGGCCTTTAATGGCAGTGGCTTTCATCCGTTTGGCATTTTACAGGATCTACATATAGGGGTTGAAGGAAAAACCGTTAATCTAGATGTGGAGGTGGTTGATGCCCCTCTATATTACAAACTTCTCTTGGGTCGTAGTTGGTCCTACACTATGACATTTGTTCTCTCATCGGTCGTTCGGCTTATCAAATTCCCTCATAATGGAAAGATCGTAACTATAGACTAGTTGTCATACTTTTCATCAGACCCAGCCTCTGCTGAAAGTATTCAACATGTTGGCAAAGCGATGATCCCTTATAGGGATGTTGGTGTAGGGTTAGTTAAAGATTCCGGTTTACTAGGCACTTTTCCTTTCCCTCCTATCAACGCATCGTCTTCAACTGCAACAATTCATATGATTTCATCAAGAACCATCGTTAGTGATGATCCTTGGATCATTCCTTCTGAAACTGAGTTAGACTCATTTGGTACTCTCATGCCTTTGAGTCCATATGAATTTGCATATCAAGTTGTGCAGTCGTTTTCCAACCCAATATCAACCCAAATCGACTTAATGAACGAAGTCCATGAAGACACATTTTCAACATCAACCTCGAAACTAGAAACGTTTTCCAAAATTGTTCAATCAGATGAGAAAATTTGTGAAATCCTATGTGTTGATCAGTTACCATGGGAAGATCTACATCACAAATCTTCGTTCTTACCCGAGAGCGATCGTTTTGAAAACGATTTTTCATCAATTTTTACAGCTGAATACGTTAAGGACGCTCATAATCCAATGAAACATCTTGACTCTGAGTTGAATTTGGGAAATATTTCCAAAACCATTCCCCTTGACATTTCAGTTAAGCCTGGAATAATTGAAAAC
>APFE031030219.1:13644-84837 GCA_000404065.3 Pinus taeda
CTAGGTGAATTATGAGGAACCCATTGATCCTTCTGTCTTGTCCCAACTGCCTTTGGTGATTGCTCTTTCACTCTTGCTTGGGCATTGTCTTCACCTCAGCTCTGATACCATGTTAAGTTTAGGTATGTTCTATGCTAGAGCAATTTATTTAAATTTTTACAGTTAGCAATCACATCAGCGTTACGATAAACTGCAGATAGAAAATAAATACAAAATGCAGAAGACAAGCCAAGACAAGAGGACACAAGATATGGCGCGAGCCAGGGACAAACCCCACAATGTGTGGGGAAACCCTTTGATCAAATCTTCTTTTATCTTCAAAGTTCAGCAGAGAAAGAGAGAGAGAGTAAATTTACAACATAAGTCAATACTTTGACTTATCTAGATCTAGCATAGATCATTTCGTATCATGATGAGATCAGTTGAAGACATTCTGCTTCAACTGATTCTCAAGGTGACTCCTTCACCTATCATCGTGCTACATCTCGTCCATTTGCTGCACCTTAACATGTAGCACCATCATGCTGCTCATGATCTCATACATCACACTGTCCATACATCATGTTGTCCATGATCTGCATCATGCTGCTCATGCTCTCATACATCACTGTGCTGTCCATGATCTTCATCATGTTGCCTATGCATCATGCTGCCCATGATTCCTTATATTATAGCTACATCCTTCTGCCTGCATATATGAGCATACAACATATAACTTGTATTACCCCAGCGTATGTATTGTGTGTGACCACGCTGCCAGATCTAGGGCTTGCGTATATATATATATATATTTTTGTCCTGCATTCAAAATTGGTCAACACATTGACCCAATACACAACAACCTTGCATCCAAATCTATTGTCCCACGTTGCCCTTGACTGTTCCTGGTTAGGGCACTTTAGCACACTGTAACAGCCCTCAAACAATCCATGAACAGTCCTCAATCCCTGTGGCCCACCTTAGTGTGATCCCTCTACTTCAACGCTGGATATTAGGGCACAATACAGCCCCAAAACAGACCCACGCAAGTGATTTGCTGTGGTGGTATGGCCTGCGGCCTACCACACAGCCTACCTGTAACTTACACTCTACCCAAACAGAGTTCTCTTGCCCTTTCAACGTGCCACAACAGACCTGTCCTTCTCCTTACCTAACTCGGCCTCCCAGCAAGTGTGAACAGACTTCAATACAGCTCCAAAAGGCTCCTACACTGCCTCTTTCCCACACTGAAGTGTCCTCGGCTTGCAGCCCAATCTAAGGTAAGAAGTTCGAGTTCCTTTTCTGGGGATTAGGCCTCTTCTTAACAATGATATGACCTGCGTATAAGAGTCTTCAAGAACTGAGTATAAGGTCTCCATGATCAACGTATAAGGTCTCACCATGAACAATGTATAAGGTCTCTGATTGCTGCGTAGATCATCCTCATAAGCCTACGGCTTACTGTGGTTAGGGCATCACTGCGGTTAGGGCATCATCTTTAGGTCAGCGTATCTTCATTGTGTCTCTCCTTCACCAAAACCCAAATACGTGGAGAGGAGGAGACTACTCATGAAGATGTGTGTCAATTGATATCAAATCCTCATCTATTTATACCAAAATGAGGATGATGAATAGACACGTCGGTTGGGCTTCTAGAGCCTACATAAGTGCTGGTCGGCTTAATAATAATTACATAAACAAAATAAATTCATATCTCCATAAATAATTATCGGAATCGGATGATCTTTGGATCAATCCTACACCTCTCGATGAGAGGGATCCAATAAAAATGTCAGCTGCCATAAATAAGCCGACCCACATGGAGTTTGGCCCTAGTTTCCAATTTAACAGAGAAGAAGCAAAGAATTTAAAGTTCGGGCTTCTTGAACCGAGGAGTGCCCAAAAATCATGTTGTCGTCTACAAATTGCTGGTGGGAGACCGTGGGGGCTTGGTGGAGGGTAATGCCTTTGAGATCATGAGAGAGGATAGCATTTTTGATGCATCGACCTAGGCCTTCTGCCATTATTATGAATAGAAAAGGCGATAGAGGGTCACCTTGTTTGATACCTCTTGAGGAGCGAAAGGTTGAGGTTGGAATGCCATTTATGAGGATTGAAAAAAAGGTAGAAGAGATGAGACTACTAATCCATTGGATCCAAGCATTGTCAAAGATAAAAGACTTTAATATCTTTTGCATATATTCCCAGCTTATACTATCAAAAGCTTTTGAGAGATCAATTTTAAGAAGCATACCTGGTTTTTTTTATTGCGTGAGGGAGTGGATGATCTCATGAGTAAGGATTATCCCATCCATTATTTGACGTCCCTCAACGTAGCCAGACTGTTCTGGAGAGATGATGAAAGGAAGCACCGGTTTTAACCTCAGCGCCACTACCTTGGATACAATCTTGTAGATAATATTGCATAGGGCTATGGGTCTGTACTTATCAGGCGTATTGGACTCCTCCGATTTAGGTATTAGAGCGATGAATGTTGCATTTAAGCCCCGATACATCCATCGCATGTTGCGAGATTCTTCGACCACTTGCCACACTTCCCATTTTATTAACTCCCAGAAGTACTGAAAGAAATTTGATGTGAAACCGTCAGGACTAGGTGCTTTACCTGCTTTAAGGGAATTAACAGTTATTTCCACTTCCTGAAGGCTGATCAGCTTGAGAAGCAGGGTATTTTGCTCCTTTGTGATGATACGCGGAATATGCCTTGTGATGCTGTCTATTGCTTCTGCTCTATTGATATTTGGCTCCTTGCTCATTTCCCTGAAGTAGTGTATAAATTCTTGTTCAATCCCTTCCTGGGTTTCAACTTTTTCTCCCTGAGCATTGGTTACTTGTGATATTTGATTTCTCATTCTCCTTTGTAATGTCAATTTGTGGAAGAACTTGGTATTTTTCTCGCCCTCCCTTAGCCATCGGATTCTTGATTTCTGTCGCCATAGAACCTCCTCCTGTCTCTCCCGTTCTAGAAGTTTGTTTTCCATATCTTGTTCTTTTTTTGCGAGATCTTCTGAACGCCCCTCTAAGATTATTCGCTGTTGCGTCTTTTTGATTTCCTGGATAAGCTGTTATTTTTCCTTTAAAATGTTGCCAAATGTAGTTTTGTTCCAGCGCTTGATTTCTGCCTTGAGCATCTTCAGCTTTTTTTGGAATCTTGCCATTTTGGTATGTTCAATTGGATTGCAATTCTGCCATGTCTTGGAGATGAATTCCTTTGAATTTTGGATGGGAAAACCAGAAAGCTTCAAAGCGGAATGGCCGTTTGATGCTATTTCCTAGCCGATTCCAGTACAGTTCAATGGGCCAGTGGTCCGATCCTGAAAAAGGAATAATGTGCACCGTGAATTCTCCTCCGATATGGATGGCGTTGTCAGATATTAGAAATCTATCCAGACGGGATGCGATTTGCAGAGGGGCTGCCCGTTTGTTCGTCCAAGTGTAAATGCCATTAGCTGTGGGCACATCGATCAGCCAGTTATTTTGAACAAAATCTTTGAGTAGTGTGCCATCTCTGTTGATTCTGCATCTTCCTCCTTGTTTTTCTTTTGTTGAGGCTATCATATTGAAATCACCTCCCGTTACCCATAGCAGATATGTTCTGTCATAGTTGAGCTGTGATATAGTCTCTAGGATTGTCGCTTTCTGTGGTCCATCTTGTGGGAAGTAAACGTTAGTAATGTGGCCATGGATGTCTGTGCCCAGAAGATGAAAGACTGCCTGTATGAAATTCTTGTTTGCATGGATATTGTCTAGTTGTATTTTCCCCCCATCCCAGAGGATTGCCAGTCCTCCAGAAGCCCCTTGTGCATCTACAGTTGTGACTTGTCCTCCTGGCCAAGCTGTGGCTGTGATTCTTTCTAAGATTATCGAGTTGCATTTTGTTTCCTGTAGAAATAAAATGGTTGGTTTGTCTTCCATTATCAAATTTTTTAGGAGTTTCCCCTTCCTAGGGCTATTGAGCCCCCTAATATTCCAGGAAATCAGCTTCATTTAGAAGTCTTGGGGTTGGTGTTGTAGTATTTGGTGAGTTTGGCATATCTGCCTGACTCCACCAATACCTCTCCAATCTTGATTGTTCTTTCAAGAGTTGTCTTCCTACCTCTCTTTTTGCTGTCTTTGTATACAAATTTACCATCCCATTGACTGCCTGTTTGGATCCCGAGTGAATATTTCTTTTGAGCTTTATTCAGAATTTCTAGTAGATTGTCTACTTGTGTTTCATGGATTTTGTCAAAGTTACCTGATTTGCAAGCTTGTTCCAGTCCAAGAATGTCAAGTTCCCCAATATCAATTGGTTCACTGTCATCTTCCATGAACTGTGCATCCTGAGTGCTGCCTTCTGCTTCCTTTCCCTTATCCTTGCCGTAGGATGGGTTGTCTATATCCATATCCGGGTTAGTCCAAGTTTCTGTGGCTGGCTTGGTTTTGTCTCCTTCCTGGTTTTTCTTTGATGCTCCTGGCTTGGTGGATTTGAGAGTCGTTGTGTCCGATCTGGGCTCTTCCAGCTGTCCCTCTTGCGCCAGAATCCCGAAGCTGTTACTTGTGGATGGTTGAGACTTCTCTTCAGGCTCTAGCGTAACTTTTGGTGTAGCAGTAGACTTTTTGTTCCCGCATCTCCTGTTTGTAACTTTGGTGAACCCATCCTGAGTTTGTGGTTCTTGTTTACTTGGGGCTTCAGGCTTGATGTTTAATGGGCAATCTCTGAAGAGATGTCCCAGAGTATGACACCTCCGGCACCAGAATGGGACATGCTCATAATCGATGACCTGGATCCAGTCATGGTCTTCATGAAAAAGGCGCACCGTATTTGGAAGAGGTTGTTTCAGGTCCATATAGACATAGATCCTGGCATAAGAGGCATAGGTGGTGTATCTCACAGCCTTTGTTTCTTCAGCGACTTTGACAAAATTACCCAGTGCTGATCCAAGGGCTTTTAACGAGTCCTCCTCCCAATACTCCCATGGTAATGAGTATAATCGAATCCAAACTGGTGCATAACTTAGATCTTCCATATCTGGGTTGAATCTAGCCTTCCATTCTCTAAGGAATAGTCCTGTCGAGTTGAAGAAGTAAGGCCCTCCTTCAAATACTCTGTTTCTATCTTCTAGACAGTTGAATATGGCTGTGAAGAAGCCTTTTGGCCCTATTAGTAGGGTGATTTCTCCCTTTGGTCGCCATTTGCTGTTGATCCAGTTTCTTAGAGCCCTTTCTGTGGGCCAGAGTCCCATAAATTTGCCTATGAGGGCATGGTCTCTCATAAACTGTATACGGGCATTGATTCGATGGCTTGGTAATTCTACTTCTGGCCTATGAGCAGCAACAGGTTTGCAAGTAGAAGATCTTACCGTATGAGCTGCGTTACTCTTTGTGTTCTGCGTTTCCTCTGCTGTTGTGTTATTGGTTGAGACGTCATCGGTATTGACCGCAGGTCCTTGTTGGTTTCTATCGCCGAGCGGCACCTCTGTGCCCTCCCCTAGCGGGGAGTCCATTGGATCGTTATGACCAGACTCCGTCCGATTTGAGCGCTGCCACTGTCAGGTCTGAGCGACGCAGAGCAGTGCAGCCTGCCGCCGCAGGTCTGTGCAAAACCCTAGCTGTATTCCGTTACCATTAGCGCCTCGCTCCCGTTCCCCTTCACAAAGAACCCAAAAAACCGTTTTCATAATGTTTTATTATTATTATTTTGATTTGCTTTATATAATATCTACATAGTGTTTCTCTAGATAAATGTTTATATTAAGTTTATTATTATTATTATTATTATTATTATTATTAATACATATTTTTAAATATGTTATAGGTCAATTTCCATATTGAACGTGGAAGGAATTACAATTTCTCCATATATCTTAATAAAACTCTAATGTTTTTTAATTTTAATTACTTTATATCACTATATGTAAAATCTTTGATATCAATATGTTACTTAATATATAATAATGTATTTAATAAAAATGATATATATATATTATATAATATATATATTATTATATATATATATATATATTATATATATATATATATAATGAATTATACTTATTATTAGTTTTGTTAATATTTTCACTCTTGATGCATTGTAATATTAATATTATTTTTAGATGCTTACTTAATAATGAAAGAATTGTACATGGCTTTTGTCTTAAAAAGTAGAGCTAGATTAGAAAATTTGGGCCTATAGGCTCATTCTACAACTTAGTATAAATCTGATGTATAATTCTATTAGTATTGACCTTTTAAAATGAAAATAAAATGTTATTTTACTTAAAAACATATGTCAACTATAGTCAAAATAGAAAACAAAAATACATATTTAATTACTTTTAAGTAAAAAAGTATTATAAAGCTTAGTCCCACTATAATTGTGCTTGCTTTATTTATGGTTTGGTTAGTATTACAATAAAATGTAGTCCCACTATAATTGTGCTTGCTTTATTTATTGTTGGTAGTACAATCCAATACAAAGGAGATATGGTAAAAGTATTTCACTCTAAGTTATAAATAAAATATTTCCATATCTATCTAAAATAACATAATTTTATATCTTTTATTTTGTTATAAATTAATTAAAACAAAAAAAAACAAAGTTGATACTATTTATGTTTTCGTATTTCAGTAGGATCAGTAAATATTTTAATATTCATACTAATTAATTTATTTTAATATCAATTTTACAAAAAACATAAATATATATGAAACCAATAAAATATTTTAATGTGCAAATAGAAATAAATGAAAGTATAATAAATATATATATATATATATATATATATATATATATATATATATATATATTATATATATATTGCATATAAAATATGGAAATAAATATCTCAATGTAGTGTTAAGAAAATTATTTCAAGTCATAGTTACATATTATATATGGTTTATAATAATAATAATAATAAAAATAATAATATCTATACATTGTATTATTTTTTTTAGTTAGAACATTTCAAGTATTCAAGGAAAATTGAAAAGGTTGAATCTATTTATGTATTCTTTTTTTTTTATAAGTAAGAGACGAACCTTCTATTAATCTAACCAAACGACATAGTTTACAAAGTGTCCCAGTCAACAGGGATGGCAAAAAACCAGGGACCTAGGCCCACAAAAGTCTTACAGCCATCCCACAAGGGGTCCACAAAGGGACCCACAGTGGACCACTCTGCACCAAACAAACAGACCCAACAACAGCTATTGATTGAGTCCACTAAACAAATTTCAGTCCCAAACCCTCAAGCAACAAGCATGAAACAATCCCCGCCATTGATTACACAACCCTAATCCAACGACCATCTTCGATATCGCACAGATGAGAAGCACAGAGGTTAATCGCCTGATGAGGGTGGTTTTCTCTCACCTCTCGTTGCAACGTGTCACACAATGAGTGGAATAGGAGGCACATTGCAAAAAACCAGATACCATTCTTGTCCCACACGATATACAATTTATGGTTTTGCATCTGAGGTTTCGCAGAAAAACCAGAATGCTTAGTCACCAAGCGAAGACTGTCCAACCATTCCCACACATTTCTGAGCCTTCCGCCTAGAGTCTCCATCAAAAACCCGCTGAGCCAAATGCACACAAGCAACCAAATCTATGGCGTTGCCTGATTCGTAACGTTCATCATTCAACTGAAAGTGAATAGAGTTGTGGAGAGTAGCCGAAACCCAAAATTGTAGACGAATTAGGTGATACCATCCTCCCGCTTATCTCCTAAATCCCTTTGATTAGTACTGTTCAACCACAGTTCCATATCTTTGGTTGCCAGGTAGAAACAGTCCTCTTGCAGTTTTCCGGCAAGTAACAACTCCGAGGCATGCCGAGAATCCCTATCCCTGTCCTTATTGGTCACTCCTTCGTTGGCCAACCGATCCGCTAACATATTTTCCTTCTTTCTAACATGAACAAATCTTATCGTTTTAAGTGTTTGCAAGTGAGAGTGGATACAGTAAAAAACCTGCAGTAGCTTCGACATTTTATCTAGCGAAGTTCCATTGTGAATTTTCTTGGCTTCTCTAATGATCAATTCCGAATCTACTTCAATGATAATATTCTATAAATTTGCCTCCACTAGGATCTCCAAGCATTGTTCTAATGCCAAGAGTTCAGCCATATTATTGGTACCCTTTCCAAAGTGGCCATGAAGATGTATTTTGTTTGCCCCTGATTATCTCTTATGGCACCCCCAAAGCCAGCTACCCCTGGATTGCCCTTAGAAGCTCCATCAATGTTTACCTTGAAGAAGCCCTGTGGAGGGAGCTTCCAACTACTGGCCCTTGTATTTATTATTCTCACTCCCTTTATTATTCCTTGATGACCGATGGAATGTAGTCCCAAATTTAGTATAATATTCTCCTCGTGAGGCAAAGGAGGATCCTTAGGAATTGACCTCAAAATGATTTTAACAATTTCTTTAAGTTGTTTTAAAATTTGATTGATTATGTGCTGGGGCTTGCTAGCATTATTTTTGAAGATCCGCCTATTGCGCTCTTTCTAAACATTCCAAATGACAAAGCCTGGTACTAGCATCCAAGCCTTGTTGATGATCTCATTCTGTGAGAAGTTCTTCCTCCAGTTTTTCAATGTGTTGGATATGCTGAGACTGTCCCTGCCGGTTTGTCTCAAGATTGAGACCACCCAGTTCCACACCTTAGTAGAGAATGGGTAGAGGTTGAGAAGGTGTTCAATTGTTTCCTCATGTGAGCCACAGAGGTGACATATGGAAGGGCCAATGAAGCCTTTCTTTAGTAGGTTTTCCCAGGTTAGTATCTTTCTTTGATGCACAAGCCAAATGAATAACTTTATTTTCATCCAGTGAGGAGTTTGCCAAAGCTCCTTCCAAACTTGTTCTGTATTCACAAAGTTAAAACCTGTGACTACCTATTTTTCTTCTTTGAGGTTAAAGTTACCCTCATTGTTCTTCCCCCATCTTAGTTGGTCATGTGAGGAGGAAACCAAAATTTTCCTATGCTCTAAATCCTGGGTAAGAGCATCTACCTTGGCCTTCAAAGGACTCTCATCACTGTAACCTGTCCTTCCATTTTCTCTATTTTCCATTATTACTTCCCTGGTCCCAGAAATATTTTACCAATAATAGACCTTTTCTCTTTGTGTCTCTCTTAAGGGTTGCTAGGTCATTCTTGTTCAGGATGGGTTCTTGTTGCCAATTATCCTCCCAAAATTTAGCATGGTCCCCTGCTTAGATTTCCCAGAAATAGTGTTGCTGAAAAATGCCTTCATTCTCCCAAGTAAGTTTCAAAATGTGTGAGCCCTTAACTTGTCCTGACATTCTGATATGATCCTTCCCCTGCCAATCCTTGGCATACTTTTGTTTCCATAATTTGGCACAGGGGGCATTCAGCTCCTTGATCCATCTCCACTAGAGCATAGCTCTCGAAACTTTGTTGAGAGTTTTCGGGGCATGCAGCCCCAAGTTTCCATCGCTTTTGGGCCTGCAAAGCTTTTCCCAGACCACTAAAGTCCACTTCTTCTTCTCCTCCCCTTTGACCCATAGAAAGTCCCTTTGTATGCTCCTTATCTGTTGCTTAATACCTTGAGGATCAGGGAGAGCTACAAACATGAAAATGGGAATGGCTTGTAGGACTGTTTGTGTGAGCACAATTCGCGCTGCTAGGTTTAAGGATATGCATGTCCATTTTTTGATCTTGTCCTGAAGTTTATTTAAAATTGATTCTCATATTTTCTTTCTTAGAGGTTTGTCAGTGAGAGGAATGCCAAGATATTTGGACGGTAACTGTTCCCTTTAAAAACTAAGAATCCTGGTAATGTTTCTTTGTATAGCAATATTGGTATTAAAGAAAAAAACTTTTGACTTGTTGAGGCTTACCTCTATTCTTGCTACCATAGAAAAGTCGTTTAGTATGTTTTTTATTACTCTTGCTTCCCTAACTATGGGTATGCCCTGCAACATAGTATCATCCATAAATTGTTGATGAGTGTTAGCCTCTCCATCCGGGGTGAGCTTGATACCCTAAATTCGACCTTCAACATTTCCCTTTTTGATTTCCCTACCTAGCCCTTCCATCATGAGGACGAAGAGGAAAGGTGAGAGTGGATCTCCTTGTTTGAGCCCTCTAGAAGGTGAGAAGGGACTTGAAGGAGCTCCATTAAGTAGAATGGAGAAGTTGGCTGTGGTAACTAGTGCCATAACCCATCTAATCCAATTTTTGCCAAAACCATAGGCTTTTAGAATAGCTCTAATATAAGACCAGCTAAGTTTTTCATAGGCTTTCCCAAGGTCCAACTGAATGATCATGCCTGCTTTCTTGTTGCATTTAAGAGAGTGTACCACCTCATGTGCTTGGATGATGTTGTTGAGAATTTGTCTTCCTTCCACATTGCCTATTTGCTCTTCCAAGATGAGGGAAGGTAGCAGGGGCTTGAGTCTATTAGCTATCACTTTGGAGATGATTTTATACACCACATTGCATAACACTATGGGTCGAAATCCATCCGGAGTCATAGCATTTTCCTTTTTGGGAATTAAAGCTATGAAGGAGGCATTCAGTGCTTTCAGATCCTTTTTGGATTTTCTTGAGTCTTCCACAACCTCGAGGATGTCCTGCCTGACTGTATCCCAGTAGGATTTGAAGAAGTCTACATTGAATCCATCCAGGCCTAATGCTTTTCCACTTTGCATTTCCTTAATCACCTCACTGACCTTCTCTTCTGAGACTGGTCTTTTGAGATTGTGGTTGTCCTCTCTGGTGACCAACTTGGGAATATACTGGGTGAATTGATCAATGAACCTAGATCTACCTCTAGTGGCTCCTTTGCAATATTGGAGGAGTGTTGAACTAGACTCGATTCCATGTCCATGTGAGATACAAGCTCAATACCTTGAGAATCCTTAATCTTTTTTATTCTATTGTGTGCGCTATGTGCCATAGTGGATTTGTGAAAGAACTTTGTGTTTCTTTCTCCCTCTTCGATCCATTGAATTCTAGATTTCTGTCTCCAAAGAATTTCCTCTTGCAGACAACAATCCTCCCAATCTTCCTACAGAGAGTTAGTTAGTTTTTGCCTCTTTTCATTGAAGCCCTCTCTGATATTGATCTGATTGATTTCCTGTAATCTCTGCTCAGTTTCTATTCTGGCCTTGAGGATATCACCAAATTCCTTTTTGTTCCAAGATTTAAGTTTGGATTTAATATGTTTGAGTCTCTGCTGGAGCATGAACATTTTGGTACCTTGAATATTTAACTCCTCTTTCCACCATTTGTCAATGTTGCTGATGAATTTTGGGTGAGAGAGCTAGGCATTTTTGAATCTAAAGGGCCTATTTCTCGGAGTGCCCATAAAGGTAGCTTCTGACTGAACTGGCCAGTGATCCAAACCTCCAAAGGGCATAATGGAAGTGGTGATGGCTAGTCCAGTGAGGAGGAGATCCTCAGAAATAATAAATCTGTCAAGTTTCGAAGCCACTTGAGAAGCCCCTCCCCTTTTATTGTTCCAAGTGAAGCTTCCATTTATAGTCTCAGCGTCCACTAGTTCCATGTACCTAATGAAATATTGAAAGGCTTTAGAGTCTCTTCCTAGCTATCTAGTGCCTCGTTTTTTTTTTTTTTTCTGAAAGAGATAGTATCATATTGAAATCACCTGCGACTATCCAGGGCATATTGGGATGTCTTACTCTTAGACCTTCCAGAGAGGTAAGAATCCTGAGTTTATCTGCTTGCTTCTCAGGTCCATGAACATTTGTTATTATGTAAGTCTCCTTATCACCTACAGGACTACACACAAAAGATAGATAGTTCCTAGATGCTTCAGTCTCCACGATTCCAAATGTTTGTGGATCCCACATCGTTAGAATACCCCCTGCTGATTTATTTTCCTTAACCTCTAAGTACTCATACTTGATTAACCATTTGTTATGAATTTCCCTTATTTTATCCATTGAACATTTAGTCTCTTGAATAAAGACCATATCTGGTTTTTGTTATTTTATTTTGTTACTTAGATTCCTTTGTTTTCTTCTACTACCTAAACCTCTAATGTTCCATGTTGTAAGCTTCATTAAGAAAGGTTAGTAAAGGAATAGCAAGTAAGATCTTTCATCTTACCTGAGTTAATCAGTAGTTTTCCACATTCGTTTAGTAGTTCATTCTGTCTTTTACTTCCTTTTATCCTTCTTGAGTTCTTTGGAGATTGTGCCTGTGAGTTCTCCATTGTTTTGACCCCACTTTGCTCCTGGCTTTCGTGGTTTCTCTTGACACTAGTTCCTTTCGATTGTTCCCTCCATAGAAAGAGTTGTTGAACTCGATCATAGCCTTCTTTTGGCAAGGAGTCCACTCCTCTGTTCCGGCCTTGTTCCAGAAATAGTTCTAGATCCAGATTTTCCATGTCTAGAAACTCCTGTAGTTCACGGTCCTCTATTCCTGCCTTACATGGAATCATCTCATAGTCTTTACTGATCTCCATGTAGCTTGGTATATCCTCCTTCTGCTGGTTTTTTACTGTGATATCCTCCATTTTAGCTTCCATTTCTTGCTCCTTAGATGCATTCTCCTTGTCCTAGATTGTCTCCACGTTCTCCTCTACTTCCTCTAGGATTTTGAAACTATTGTGTCTTGTATTTATGTCTTCATTACTTTTCTTGTGTGTTTGTTTACCCCCTTTCCCTGTGGCCCCAACCTTGGTAAAACCCTCGTGATCTCTATCTAAAGAGGTTTTCACATTGCCTTCCATATTATTTTTTGGGTAGTCTCCAAATAGATAGTCGTGTTCATGACATTTGTGACACCTGAAAGGTATGTGCTCATAGTCCACCGTTTGCACCCAATCTTCATCATATACCTCTAAAATTATTTCTTCTTGAAGGGCTCCAGATAGATCCATTTCCACATATTTTTGAGCAAAGGAGTTATATTTACCTTTGAGAGTTTCCTTTGATATCTTCAAAAAATGCCCCAGCTTGTTACCTATGGTTTTCAAAGATTCTGGTAGCTAGTAATCTAGAGGTAGTGAGTATAGTCTGATCCAAATCGGTACAGATGTAAATGTTTCACATTCCAAGACAAAGTTCATCATCCATGGCTGCATGTAGAGTCCTCCCATAGCATAGAAATAAGGCTCCCCTTCAAACACTTTGCCTTTGTCCTCTAGGTTCGTGAACATCACCGTGAAGAAGCCCTTAGAACCCAGATGTAAATGTATTTCTCCCTTTGGATTCCAATGGCTCCTAATCCAGATGTGTAATGCCCTCTCCGTTCGTCATAACCCCATGAACTTGTAGATGATCGCATGTTCTTTCATATGGTCCCTATGTGCTTGAATCGTTGGATCACTTAATATGACCCAGGGAATCATGCTTGATTTGGGTTTGCGGACTCCCGTAGTTCTTGTGGAAGTCGTTTTTCTGCTGTCGCCTCACTTCTCCTTTTCTTTACTTGTTTCATGTTGATTCCCTTCTTGATCCTAGGGTTCGTTTCTTCCAACTGTCTCCTTGCCTCTTACTTCTGAAATCTTTTCTCACGGCTTTTTGAAATGCTTCCCTCTTACTTCCTTGCCTCCTTCTATGACTACCTGACTATAGGAGGGAGCGACGCTCCCCCCTGCGCATCCCACCATGTAACCCTAATGCAAAACCCTAGTGTCAACTTCGATCCTTGTTCAAGTTGCAGACTGTGTCCCCAAACATAAGTTACTCCCTTTATGCAATGACCTATTTATGTATTCTTAAATACAATTTAAAAATGGAATATATTATAATATAATATATATATAATATATATATATATTTCTTGGTAAAAAACTTCTATTAAGTTGTCAAAAAAAATACATCTTGTAGTTTAGACTACCCTTGCTCTCTCGTCTTCACTCCAACCATATTTGTTAGCCAAGAGAACAATACAAAAACTAAGAAGATATTGCCATGGTTCATATGAGCTCCACAAGCAGAAGGACCCTTGCATCCCAAAAAACTAACAACACCAGAAAACAACCAACATATGGCTTTTACAAAGGAGGATTTGGTGCATGAGCAACACCTTGGCCTGGAGGGTGGTCATGACCTTCGTGCACATAGAAGTCAATATGGCTAGCCAAGCTTCTATTTCGTCAAACCGCTCATTGCTTCTGTGTTGGTTCTGATGCACTAAGATAAGACTCTTCAAATTTTCCCTTGGCTGAAATGAATATCATTAATGTACAAAATGATTTCATTGCAGTGTTCATACCATTGTTCACACAATATGTCCAACCTAGCCACCAGGTCCCACAATTGCTCAACAATCAAGGGTGATGCACCCCTTGACAGAATGAGTGAGCTTGGTTGTGGGCAACTCCACCCTCCTCATCCACTCTTTCCCCATCCAAGCCCCTGCTGCCACCACCCCACCAAGCCTGACCCATTTGGCGTTTTTAATCACTATAAGGTTCACATTGCATGAGATGTACTATGAATCTAGGATGCTTGAGCCACACCCACTCAGCCAACAAACACAATTCCACCACTTGGGATGGTGCTCAACCACCCACCTCCTCCAATGGCCACAACTATATTCACCCACAAATTGAATACTCAGACAAGAGGGCTTCCCAAGTTGGATGAGAAAACACCCCCAACAACACTATTTCTCCAAGCAAAATACTTAGCAAGCCCAAGGACACCTACTAAGATCTAAATTACTGTCACCCTCCAAAAGGACAATATTGACAAAGTCGTGAAGGAAAGAGGTCTTCACAGAACGACCTCTCCCGATGCCCACAACGAACTAATGACTATGCAAGTACCGACTCAGAATGAGAAAATGATGAAACAGACACAAAGTCACTACCATCGAACACTAGCCATAAGAAAAGAATGAGAAGTAATTGAGGCTTGGGTGGGAACTTTCAATTACCAAAATTATGTCGAGAATTTGACACTTTTGGCTTCGAATGAGCATTGCAATTCGAATTGGCCCAAAATGTATTACATTTGACATAATAGGCTTGGTTTGCAGGCAACCCTGGCTCCTTTCTACTGGATCCGACACTATCCTTCAAGTCACCCAACCAATGTGCCCACTGCACACATACCTTGCTTCACGAGCACTTAGTAAACTCAAACCACTCAGACCAAAAGGCATGCATAGGTAATGTGCATGTGCATACTTAGTCTCATTAAAACCCCTCACACTTCCTCCCATACCAAGACAACAAAAATGCCGATAATGCCTGCTTGTTGCCATATATAATAATTCTGCTCCTTCTTGATTGTTTCATCCTTCCTTGCCACACATCTTGGGTGATGCTAAAAATTTGAGGACACGTTCGTTCACCCACCCCATCATGGTTGCTGCTAGAAATTTGAGCACATGTCCGTTCACCCACCCCATCAGGGTATATATATAGAGAGTCTTAACCATCATCTATCAAATTTCAACCGTCATCTATCAAATTTCTAGAAGGATGCAATTTTTAAAAATTTTGCACTATCAAATTTCTAGAAAGATGCAATTTTTAAAAATTTTGCATTATAAAAAAATTTGACATATTTGATCGATCATATTTGATCCCTCTGAGCGAGCTTGTTAAGATGGATCTATATTGACTTACTCTTAATTACTTCATCTCTATATATAAATAGATCTTTATCTCTATATTTATCTCTATATATTGTAAAATTAGGATTGAAATTGAAATATTTTTTTTTTATTATTATTTATTAATATTTTGTCATATATATCTGTTTATTATTTTAAATATAATATTTATAAATGAGCAAATATCTATGATAATATTAAATGACCATATATCTATGATATTGCAGTGTAACACTTTAACTCAATTATGGAAAATACCTTCCAAAAATGTATTTATCTCAAATATCATGAACTTTTTATGTTTTAAACTTTAACTCAATTATGGAAAATACCTTCCAAAAATGTATTTATCTCAAATATCATGAACTTTTTATGTTTTAATTTTTTCCTTATTACTGTCAATAATTTGCAGAAATGCCCACACCACTGGAGTGGAATTACACTCAAAGTAATAGATAATTTGCTGAAATGCCCACACCATTTGGGTGGAATTTGTTCTGAAGCCATTCAATCTTCTAAAATTAATGACAATGAGCCAAATATATCAATTTGTTCGGAAGCCATTCAATCTTTTAAAATTAATGACAATGAGCCAAATATATCCATAAAACATAAGCAAAGGAATTGAAAAATATCCTAACAGTCAAGCTACAGGGCGAAGACTTCATGCTTTAAACAAAGAAAAAAGGCAGGCAAAGATTTACAGGTTGCTATGTAGAGATTAAAGTAACCAATGGAAGGCGAGAAGTCGGAAAGGCCAGGAGTTCATCAGCCCTGGGGACGGTGAGTCCAGTAAACTTTTCAGACATATCCAATTCCTCCCCAATCATCCCATCAGGAAGCCTCCAGTCGAAGCAGTGGACTAGCTGCGCCACTGCAAACTCCACAAGAAGCGTTCCCAGTAGCTCTCCAGGACATCGTCTCCTGCCTGCTCCAAATGGGATCCACTCGAAGTTCTTAATTTTTTCATCCAGGCAGCCATCCTGCATGAACCTCTCCGGCACGAACCGCTCCGGTTCCTCCCATGACTTAGCGTTCCTTCCTATAGCCCACAGGTTCACGAAAACGCGAGTGTTTCTGGGGATTTCATAGCCTAACACATTGCAGGCTTCTTCAGAAAAGTGGGGAATGGCAAGCGGCCCTGGTGGATGGAGTCTAAGCGTTTCTCTCACCACAGCTTGTAAATAAGGGAGGCCAGGAAGATCAGATTCACGCACCATGCGCCTCATTCCAACAACACGTTGCAGCTCGTCCTGAAGCTTCTGGAGCACTGGTGGGTTCCTCAACAATTCGGACATTGCCCACTCTATTCCTACAGCCGACGTGTCCGTGCCAGCAGCCAACATATCCTGCTCTTTCATCATAATCAATATAATTCATATCATCATAATCAGTTTTAGAAATTTGGATTTATTTACCCACAATCAAATCAGCAAAGCCTAATTTCAAAGGTGTCTCTAGCCAGTTACCTCCTAATCATAAAAGTGATCTTCGATTGACGAACTAGAACAACTCCCTTGGTGCTTTAATTTTACAAAAATTTATACAATAAAATATATGAACATTTATCAAGCAATTTCTATGACAAATAATTCATTTGAAAGTAAAAATAAAAATGATACTCCATTTTTTACATACATAGAGGACGGCCTTTATATTGTCTCTGGTAATTTGTAACTCCATGTCTTTATCCGCAGAAGCTGCAAGCAAAACATCTACCAGATCTCGTGTGATATTGGGGTCATTCTGGGCAACGTGTTCGTCTACTATTTTCTCGAGGAACTCGTCTTGTATGCGATGTATTTCCTTGGCGCGCCGGTTGATACCTTGCAGATCCATCCACGCCAAGTATGGTATATAATCTCCGATATTAAAATCACCAAGCAGCAGAAAAGTTTCCTTGATCATTGCTATGACTCCTTTATTACCAATGAAGTCGTGGTCAGAATACTTTCTACCGAAAGTCATCCTGCAGATTATATCTTTGGTAAGGGTCGACACAGTCTGGCCAATGTTTATTGGATGGTCTGAATTATTAGTAATAGATCGAATCATAACAGAGACTTCCTCTTTTCTTATAAAGCGGAAGTAATCCAACCGTTTCGAGCTGAGCAGTTGTAAAGCACAGACCTTACGCATTTGCCTCCAGTAAGGGCCATATGGAGCAGACGCGACGTCCGAATAATTATACAATAAGTGATTAACTGCAATTGCTGGAGGTCTGCTGGCAAAAAGCAGATCACGAGTCTTCATAAACTCCCTTGCCATCTCAGGAGAAGAGATGACGAAGACGAGCTTGGAGCCGAAGTAGAGAGACATGAGAGGCCCGAATTTCAGAGACAGTGCTGCCAGTGCTTGGTGCGGAAGCACTCCCAGTATGTAAAGCATATTTCCGAGGATTGGCAACGGGAAAGGCCCAGGGGGCAGCTTCCTGTTTCTTAGCCTGACGAAGAAACTCCATGCGACCACCAAAGCAACCAGCGCCGTTGTGAGTCTCAGACAAAACTCAACGTAGTCATGAAGTGGGCACGCATTCACCATTATTACTTACCGAGAATACCGAGAATACAGCTCCGCCCTGGTCTTGTCTCGCATAGCATTAATACATATAAGCGGCGTCGAAGTTGATGATAGTTAGTTAACAGAATTATTTTTCCTACAAGTGAAGCCCAAATGAACCTTGATTCCGTCGCATGTCGATGACTTACAGGGCAAGTAATGCCGCCGCCCTCTTCTCACATGCACATGCAAAGTCTATTGCAAAGTCTATTGGAAATATATAAATATAATTGCGATTTCTCGATAAACATATAAATATAATTGTTATTACTCTGACATTTGACTTTATTAATGACCAATTCAAAAAATGCATAAATATAATTGTTATTAATCGATTATAATGACATTTAACTTTATTAATGACCAATTCAAAAAATCAATGGTCAGACTTTAATTATTTTATTTATTAACAACAATTAAATATTATAATTTAGTGGTTAAATTTGTAGTGTGGATAGCAATGGCTGTCTATTAAACTTTAACTTCAATAAAATACTTCAATCTCTTAAACTGTTAAGACTATTTCATTATTTGAAAACCTCTCAACCGATCAAATATAAGCAATTTTAAATCATATGCTAAAACTCATCCGAAGAAAAAATATATTTGAAAACCCAATTAATGAAATTATTTTTTTTTTATTAATATTAATAAAAAATAAACTGAAATGGTCACTATCGTAATTATTTAGTTTTTAATTCGAAAACAACGAGAAATTGTCTCCACGTGGTGGTTCAAAGACCAAATAGAGAGCGTATATATTAGATTATTCGATATTTCTTAGTTATATTAGGTAGGATTATAATTAACTTGTAAATTTTTTATATTTAGATAAATACATTAATGAATGATATTTTAATGTTTATAAAACTAAAAATAGTTTAGGGAGGTGTTAATATTTTTAATTTTTGGTTTTTTTTGTAATTTAGTCTTTAGTCAAATTAATGATGAGTTGGTTTAATTTTTTAATAAGAAATAGATGTTAATATATTGGTCTAAGTGTTATTAGTGTCTTTTAAAGCATCATAATCCAAAATCAAATGTTTTTTTTATTCCATTGTTCCACAAGTGTAAAAAGTACACAACGGTTCTTCTCAAGCTTTTTTTGGTATTTTCCATCATCTCCTTTCACAGAGAAGTTGATGTGAGTTAGTTCTTAATTCAGCAATAAGAATTTGTTCTTTCCAGATAATGCGAGCTCCAATGTATTTTTTTGTAGTGGAGTTCAATTCCTCAACATAGTACTTCTTCTTTCTACCCAACTCTTCTTCTTTCAACCCAAATCATTTCCCATATAGGCTTACAAAACCTGTCCATCTCAAAATCCTTTACCTCCTTGCTATTTGCGAGACAGATATTGAGTTAATATTCATATTTTGCATCCATTTGTTGTTTTGTCTCATGCATGATTTTTTCTTTCACTCATGTCTTCTTTGAAGATAACTTTAGGCCATCTACCTACTCCCATCTCCTCAATTCTTTTAAGATATTTTATAAGATGCACCATAGCAATTGTTGAAACTTTTTATTTTGAATTTTCTCATGACCAAGGATTTTTGGATCTTCAGAACTTGTTTCCATTTTGAGATTGGGGTACTGCTAACCCATAATTCACACCTATATAACATCACTGGAAAAAATGAGTCCAAAAAGCACTTTGACCATTTTCTGATCCCACAACAATGCCTCTCTGTATCTATTTTGGAGAGCATATTATGTTCTACACCCTCCTAAAATCCTCTTCTTTTTGTTGTGCTCCTAATTAAACTTGTTGAAATCAATCCCGAGGTACTTGTACTCCTTTACTTCTTCAAGAATGTTACCCTCAAAGAATCATGTATGTTGGAGGTACTTGTACTCCTTTACTTCTTCAGGAATGTTACCCTCAAAGAAGAATGTATATTGGTGCTGCTTTCTTTTAATAGACAAATCTTCCTTTTATTAGAGAAAATCACTATTTTGGTCTTATTCTCCTATAATTCTTCAAGAATGCTACCCTCGAAGAAGAATGTATGTTGGAGTTGCTTTCTTTTATTAGACAAATTTTCCTTTTATTAGAGAAAATCAGTCTTTTGGTCTTATTGGTATTGAATAAAGTTGAATCCTTATAGTGTAAACAATGAAAATAAAATTGAATCTATTGACGGGAGAGACTCATTGTACAGCTTGGTATGGGAAATGTGTAAGTATGTCAATGCTCAATTTGGAGTAGAGACTCCTTGTACAGCCTCATATCGGAAATGTGTAAGTATGTCCATGCTCAATTTGGAGTTGATAGGTGCCCCTCTTAAAATAAAAATAAAATATTTTTTAAATACAAAATCAATATCCACTATAATAAAAAATAACAAAAATGAATATGTTAATTCTCCATATGATGTAATATAATTTCATGTTAAGTAATTGAAAACAAAAAACATTGTTAAAGATAATAATTTAATATTTATATATAATAAATCATTCAAGTAGGTTATCATAAAATATTTTAATAAACTAATATTGAATAATACTTAATATTTAAGAACAATTCAACTATGTAATATATTTTATGTTCAACTATGTAATATAATAATATTGTTTTAAAAAAAAATTTATTATATATATATTATATATATAATATATATGAAAAAAAAAAATTTATGTTTAAAACATTTGAAGTAGTGTTGGTGTTTTACAGTTTGGTCCTTTTTAAGTATATATATAGCATTCAAAAGTACTATTTAAGCAATGAAAAATTGCACATTGTATTTTTCACTCTCAAAGAAGATTGTACGTTAATAAATTTGCTCCCTCTCATCTCATATTAGATTCATGCTTAAGATGGATCTATACTAGTTATTTTGCATGTAGTCAAATAAGTTTTAAGACTTTTAGCTGATTTTATTATTACTATATTGAGTTATATATATATATATATATATAATCATGAAGATTCTTAATTTATAAATAAGCTTTGTTACAATTTTATGGCCCAAGATTATAGCTTATTAATATTACATGCCCAAAAAAACTATAACTCATTTCATATAATATTTGTTTAAATAATTTTAATAATCATTTTAAATTAAAATAGGGAAAAAGATATATTTTTAGTTGGAAATTAATCTTAATCTTTGATTTGTGAATAAAACTAAGAATATTTTATAATATTAAGTGGAAATTAATTTTTTACCATCAACATAATAATAATTTATAATTAAATTCAAATTATAAAATCTCTATACCAAAATAAACACATCTACCAACGTAATAACACATGAATTCTTAAAATTTATAAAGTTTTAAATAACATGAATTCTCACTATTTAAAAAACTTTCATTTTGCGGTGAAAGAGGTTATGTTTTATGGTAAACGAGGTGTTAAATATAGCGTATCACTTTAGTGCACTGATATAGAAGCATATATGGTTTAGAAGGGATTTTAAGTTATTTAAAATAATGAGTAGTTACTTATTTTAAAATGCTATTTATTTTACATATGGAGATGTGATATATAATTGGTTCTTTATAAAGAAGAAAAATATGCAGGAGAGTTGAATTACAAGACACTTGAGAAAATAGAGAAAATAATAAGTTAATGAAAAATTAGAAAAAGCAAGAACAACGTGTTGGATAATTTATTGTGAACTTCAAAATGAGAATGAAAGGCTTTTTTTTTTTGAAGTAAGTATGAAGTAGTTTGGATAGAAAAGGTTAAAATTTTTAAAGAAGTAAGAATGTATAAAGTAGATGGGATAGAAAGGGTTAATAATTTTTAAAAATGATTTCTTTAATATATATATATATATATATATTTTTTTTAATTTTTATTTTTATAAGAGGATTATTACTTATACATGGCATAAGTGAGTGGATTCATCTTAGACCTTAGAGGAGTGAATGAATTTTTTTTTGTATCAGATCATTGATGAATCAAAATGTCATAAAATCATTGTTTTTAGAGACTCAAAATAGTATAATAAGAGCCCTAATTAAAAGCCAAAGTCACGTTAGTAAGCCAAAGAACAAAAAATACATCAAATTTCTAAAAGAGCTAGTTGAGTTTGAGGACATGAAGTTCTATAAATTTTTAGAGTAGGGAAACTAAATTAAAATGAAAATGAAAAGCATACACCAATGTTTGTTTCGAGATAAACATCAACAATCCCTAATTTGGGTCTCATAGCTTTCATCACTCAAATGGTTGGGTATTTTAATAAAGTTTTTTAAGAAAAATGTCTTGGGGCCACGTTACCCAAATTTCATATCAATCATTAATGTCATGGTATTTAATTGGCATGCATGCCAGTTTATTCAAATTATAAATTGCATGAATCTTAACTTCTTCAAATTATGATATTTACAAATGGGACAAGCCACACAGAGTTGATTATTGTGTAGGAAAATATATCCACCCTCCTCCATGATTACAATTAACATGGGTAGGATAATGTAGGGATCAAGTGATCTAACACAATAAATTAGAGTGGATGGAGGATTTTATAGTGTGTGTTTTAGTTTGAGCTATCAATTTAGAATGGCCAACATATTAGAGCTCAAAATTTGTAGTTAAACTAAGTGGGAGGATTAGTGTAGAGGATTAATTGGTTCCATAATTCAATTCGACATAAGATCATTGAGGATGGTAAAGGAAAATAAGACAACATGGTAGTGGCAAAAAAGGATTGGATCAATTTGAGTGAAGATGAATATGTAATCATGGTGCATAAGCACTTAGGATAATGTGCCTTTTTTGAGCTCATATAAATGAAGAGAACCAACAAAGTGAATGAAACTAGAATAAATGAGTTGAAAATGGATTTGGTTAGTCTCACTAATCATATTTTCACTTAATAAACCTTGAGGGTAAATGATCTTGCCATAGTTTGAGAGGCTATCAGCGCAAGTCAAAAAGAAATTATGGAATTAAAAAATTAATATGCTTCACTTAGAACCATGTTTGGTTCTCTATTTAACCTTTAAAATTTTGATTCCACTAACATGCTCCCCTTAGTTGGATATGAAGGTGTTAAAGAGGAATAACTACTCAAGAATAAGCGAGTTTCTCTTCCAAGTTTAGGATATGGAAACAATTCAAGGAATCAACAATGATATGAAGATCTAGATTTTCAAGCAAACATGTTTTATTTTGTAGTTCAAAATTAAGGTTTTAGTACGTTTATTTGTTTAAAGTTACCCTTCTAGAAGGATTGATTGCACAAATTTTGGAAGAAGAATTGAAACGAATAGAAAATGTAAGACAACAGAAAATTTGACATTTACAATCATTGAAATGTACTCCTTTGTCGAATAATTTGATTGTGGTATTTTGATATAATAAACTACTCATTTATGTTTAAAATAAAACAAAATAGAGGAGTATCCTTAAAAAATATAAAATTATAATAGACAGTAATAAAGTAAGTAAAATAACTAGATAAAATGATAGAGTAGAATAGGGGTAAAATTGAAGAGTGTAAGAGAAGAGAGTGTTTCGAAAAGCAATGGTGGGGGAAAGAGTGTCATTGGGAACTAGAGGCTCTACTATTTTTGTAAGAGTAGGCTAAGAGGTATAAAATACTACAACAACAATAATATTAAAAAAAAAATGATTCTCTTAGGGAATTGTATTTCTTGTTCAAAACTTTCTATATCTTTTTCTTCATGCTAATTTTTTTTTTAGGAACTCTTCTAATGACGTGGAATAATATAATATGTATTTTTGAACTTAGCAATTGATATCTGATGAAAAGAACATATCCATGGGGAAAAAAATATGATCATTCACACCTTCATAGTAATTCATAAAAGGACCACGTTCATTGGAAACCTTCTATCCCACCCTATGTGTTTTCACCATTTATGTTAGGTTTATGGGAAGTCATAGAAGAAAACAATGCATAGGAAATCATACATGGACTAGTTCTTGTAATTTGATTTCTATTATGTGTTAGTTAATACATGATTTTTCATTTTACATTTATGATTTCCTTAGGCATTTTAAGGACAATAAAATGATGATTATTTCAGCGCTTTAGGCTCGATATCTAAGGTAGGTATCTTTTTGTGGTAATGATCAAGTGAGCAAATTTATGCTCAAAAATTAAAGTGACCATAACTTCCTAAAACCTATTCCAAATCTAAGATCTCGCTGATATGAATCTAACGCATCTTGAATCACTCAAAACTGATATCGTATGCTCCTGATATCACGTTCTGATTGTTTTCCCAAACAACTAAAATTTGAGCAAGGCAGTTAACTGGGTTGACCATACTGTTGAGTCAGCAGGGTGACCATACAAATACGAGCCAACCAGAAGCTGACAAATGGCATCATCTGGTTCATTGGGTTTTGGGTGAATTTAATTGGTTGTGCTTGGTTGAAGTGGGCCTATGAATGGGAGCCAGCTGGCCCAATGGGAGGCTTCCACGTGGCATCCTAGGTTTTTAAAAATTTGGCATGGGTTGGCCGGAGGTCCGACTATGATTTAAGCATGCGACCTCCAGTTTACAAGTGCAAAGCTTTACCAATAGACCTTCGAGTGGTTCTTGTGGACTATAGAACTAAAATACCATTTAAGGTTTATCTTGAGCCTTTCGGAGGAAGGGGTCAAGGCTAAGGCCTTGGCCTTTAGACACACACATTCCATATGCCCATGGTGAAGAGTTAGACACTAAGTCAGAAGGCGCTTGTGGTAAAGGGGCCAGCCCCAGGTCCTTTGGACCTTATATGATCACGCGCTAAAGGTATTGGGAGCTTCGATGGGTAGGGTAGGTGTTAAGGCCCCAACCATGGACCCATGACCCCATGTAACCATTTCCCTAGAGTTTATGGGCTAGGTTGGTGGGGGCAGGTGTTAAGGCCTAACCCACGACTTTATGTGCCTAGGTGACCACGATTTTCAGTCCTAAGGCGTTAGAGGGCGAATTAAAAGTCCAACAAATCACACTTATGGAGGGTAAATTTGTCACTCAGTTAGTCATTTTTAGGGCTGAATTGTAGGATCATTAGCTAGAAGGGTGAAATTGTAGGATGGTTAACAATCAAGTTTATGGATGAGCTTGTAGCTCATAATGTTTTGCGTTTTTCACCAATTTGAGGTCAGAAAGAGGATAGTTGGGGGTTTTAGATGCTCTAAATCTATTGCTAACCTCTGTTTTCTGTTTTGAGCACATCCAAATGGCTTTTTTTCAGGTTGGAAGCTAAGAGGTTTATAGACCAAGCAGAGTTTGGTAGCATATCTTAAGGGTGTTGAGCATGAAGAAGACCTTGTAGGGGTTTATTCACATTCTTAATTCATTTGTAGTAGCTGATACTTGCAAGGCTATGTTATCACTCAGAAATTTTCCCTAGAAATGATCAAAAGAAGGAATAATCTGAGGTAACCACAAACCAATCTTCATACTCAGGTTCTAGCGAACCTAAGTCCAGAGAGGGCTCTCTCTTTATAATTTAACTTTGTTTGGGTGAGGATTTTAGGCTAGTTCTTAGTGTTCATAAGGATTTGATTTTGGTTGGGTGGTGGAATTCTAGGAATAGATGGATAAAGCTAGCGTCTTCAAACCATTGGGTTATGGAGTCAATAAAAGGATAGCATAACTGGATCAGATCATTAAAGGGAATTTTCACAGGGCAGGCTAGCAAAACAAAAGGAAAATCTTCAAGGGCTGATGGATGGAATGATTCTAACCAGGGTGAAGGGAACTTAAGAATCCTTGGACCGGGATTAGAATGAGGAACAGACGGTGATCGTCAACAAAGGGCAATTAAGAATCCATTGCTACATAGACCAAGAGGAAAAATACGGAAGCTAAGGAGCAGCTAAGAATTCCCTAGCTAAGATAGTTTAGTAGAAAACATTAAGGATGTAAACAGTCAAGACAAAGTGCATTTAAGACTATTCTAAAATATCATTCCTAGTTTAACATTCAGATTTCATAGAACACATATGATTATTAAGAAACATAAGGAGAAACAATAATACAACTGACAAAATACTTATTTGATTTTCACTTTACATAAGAATCCTGAAAAATATCTGAGCTTTATTCCATGATCCAGGAAGCCAATGCAGTCTTTTGATACAATAAGAATTTGATTTGAAAGAAAAGTCTACAAAAATGTCTTTGAATCCATCCCAAATACTTCGAAATATGAAGTATTTATACAAAAATATCTTCAAGCATGAAGATAGAGACACATGGAAAACTACATCATGTTGTCCCTTTTATTGTGGTAGTGCTAGCTGTTGCAGTTGAGTTTGAGCCCTTTAAGCTGGCTGATATTTGTATACATGAATCATATTTGTCTTTAATATTTCACTAATACTCTTTGACCTGCCACTCTTTGACCCTGCTGATCTGTCTTTTACCTGATTCATCTGGCTACCTTTAGATTTACTGTGGTAACTTATAGTAAATCTGTCATTTTTTTCCCACCATTCATCCTCGAGTAACTTTTATTTTATCATTCTTCTGTATATTTCGTCTGCTTCTATGTACTTAGCAAAATTGGGCTTGGTCACAAAAAAATGTTTCACCTCATGCTCTAAAAAGAACAAGTTTTGAAAAGTGTCATATAGTACTTTCCCTATAGGCAAGGCTTTGATACCTGAAGTACTGGCTTGTTCCTTAGCCAAATTCCTTAATCTGTCTATGTAGTCCAATTGGGTGATGAGCTTATCATGAGTGACCATAGGATTGGGAAGGCCTTTGTCACTCAAATTTTGAAATTTGGCCATAAACCTGTCAACGGCCACCTGCATGTTATGGCATTTTTCTTCTAAGTTAACCATGAGGTTTCTTTTGGAAAGAACCTTTTTGACTTCCAAGATGGCTTCAGTCCTATCCTCTATACCAAGCTCATTTAGCTCATCTATGTTCTTGCTGTTTAGGAAGTGGATGACTCGATTGGCATCCTCAGGCATATCACCCAATTCTTCCTTTACCTTTTGGATAGCTCTAGTAGCTACCTTTACTAGTTCTGTTTGCTCAAATATAGCTTGAACTGATGGCCAAATATCATTGATAGAGTCAATGATATTGGCCCAGACCATTTACTTAGTTTGTCCTAGTGGCTTCTGCAATGTCAAATCTTTCTCTAGGACCTTAATTTTCTCACCCATCTTTAGGGCTTTATGTGTTTCTTCTCTTTGTTGAATTTGGGCAAGATTATAGTCAGTTTCTAAGCTTGCCACTTTATCCTTTAGCCTATTAAGCTCTATTTCCTAGATGGACATTTCCTCCATGGATTTTACTAACTCTATTGTTTTCTCTGTAGATGTACCTGCTGCTGTAGATTCAATTGTGATTGGAAGTGTTGTGGCAG
Organism: Pinus taeda; assembly: GCA_000404065.3. Lineage (NCBI taxonomy): Eukaryota > Viridiplantae > Streptophyta > Pinopsida > Pinales > Pinaceae > Pinus > Pinus taeda. The sequence goes on from APFE031030219.1 coordinate 41,059, forward strand.
GTGGAGATGTTGGTGCCAAAGATGCTACCAATGTAGAAGGAACTGCAGTTGTTACTGTGGGAATGGCAGTTGTGGAAGTTGTTGCCAGGTCACTTTGCTTGGACTGAATTAAGATGTCCAAATCTTTCTCTGTCTCTTTCAGTTGGTCATTTAGCTTTAGGACCAAGTCCATGAGCTCTTCATGTCCTTTTTGTGCCTCCAGGACTTCTGCTGTTTGTGGGTGATGTAATGGTGGAATCTTGATTTGTTTCTTCAAAGCAGGTATGTCATCATTCTTCTTTTTTATCAAATTTTTAGTGGCTTTTACATCTTTGGGATCGTGTCCCAACTCAATGACTAAGTCCTCTAAGGACTTGATTCTAGTATCTTTGGCTTGTGAAGAGGTCTTCTCTAATTGGAACTGAGCTGATATGTTATTCAGGGAGTTTTGCAATTGGTGGGTTGCGTTGGCTTTCCCTGTCAAGGTGGAGTAAATCATCTCCCCTGTCTGCTTGTGCAACTCAATCTGGTCAATAGGATGAATGTCCTTTGCCAGTACTTCGAAGTCTATCTTATTGAAGTCTGTTGTTGTTCTTGGTTGCTGAGTAGTGGGCTTCATGAATGTCATTTGCATCTTACCCTATTTTACATCATAGGCTGTGTGATTGGTAGGGGAAATCTTTAAGTACTGTGCATAAGTTTAGGCTTTTAGCCTCTCATTTTTGGCTTTTATGTCCTTGTACCTTTGTCTGATGTCTTGGTCTCTGTCAGTTGGCATCCTGAATGAAGACACTTCAACAATTTGCTACCTTTCCAACATTTGAGTGTGTGATGTGGAAGGTTCTAGTGTGCCCCTAGAGGGAGTGGCATGCCTGCTTCCTTCTCTTTCTGTGCTGGTGGCCCCAACTGTTTCTTCTAAAAATTCCTATTTAGAGATAGGATTTATCCTTTGCCTTTTAACCAGGCTGGTCTCTGCATAGGCCTGTGAGGTTTCTCTACCTGAAGTTGTGGCCTCATCCCTATTTATTTTTATTTTTTCTCCTCATTTAGAAGAGTTTGCAAGACTAGGGGAGTACTCATGATGGGCTCTGGTATACCTGTTTGAGTTAGCTCCTCTAATGGCTCTGATTGTTCTGACTCTTCTTATGCCTGGGATTCTTCTTCTACATGTGATTTACTTTGTCCTTGTGATTCTCCTTGTGCCTGTGATTCTTCTTGGACTTGAGATTCTCCTAGCACCTGCAGGAAAGAACCCTCATCAAGCTGTTTCTCTAGATCAATTAGAGTATTTTCAACAACAACTTCAGTGCTATCCCTTTCCACTAAAGTATTCTCCACCCATTCCAGTTGATTTGCATATTTTTCTTTCAGGGATTCAGTGGTGAATGTAGGGAGCCATCTTGTTTTTCTGTCTTCTATTGTAGATGAAGTCCAAGGGATCATATCCCCACATGAAGCTCTATTTTAGGTTAAGTCTCTGAAGGAATTGCTTTGCTTCCTTTCCAGCTTCTTGACTATTACACACAAAGGGGCCTAGTTGATTTTGATTCTGAGCTCAGCCTTCTTTTTGGCTTTGACAAAATGCACCTCATCTGAATTGATTATCTTCTTGTAGTACTCCAGAGCAAATAACCTCATTGGGAGGTATCTGGGTAGTTTATATGGGGTCAGCTCACAACCATAAATCCTAATTTCAGTGTGATTTTGGTACAAGTACAAATCTCCCACTTTGTGTTGTTTTAAAAGCTGCAAGATCCTCCTGATATCTGAATTGATTCTTGGAGGAGGGCTTCCTAGTAGCATTGTCACTATAGGATGTAAAAATAGGTCTAAGAAGTTTGTATATGGATATGGGCAGTCATGCTTATGGATCAAAGGAGTCTAGAAAATCGCTGACGTAGGGTGACCTTTTGTATCAAGCTTTTGGAGAGTGAAGGGGAACTTGTCAGCTTGGTAGTATAAGAAAAGGTGGTAGAAATTGAGGAATATTTAAAGACTCTCTCATTATCATCCTTAGAAATTGGTCATTCATCCTATAGCTATAAAATTGGCATAATCATAAATGGCAGCAGGAGGCTGTCCTAGAGTAAAGATGGACATGAAAGCCAGGATGATTTCATTTATACTCATTAGTGGTGTAACCTAAGACACTATAAATCATTGCTACAATGTCCTGACCAAATGGGGAAAATATGGTGGCCACATACTGAGGAGGATCTTTTGGGATATGCTTTTCCTCCTTGATGAAGGTTTGGAACATCTCAACAAGTTTTGCAGTGGTAAGCTTGGGGAAACGGTCTAATAGGTCTCCAATTGAAATGGGGGTTAGATTTTGCATTGGTTGAAGTTGCAACATTTCATTTATTAATTTGGTAGTGATGGTGACAAGTACAGTCTGGTTTGGGGACATCACTTCTCTTTGACTAGGGATGTAGTTCGCATGGCAATAATAGACAATTTCTGGAATGATGTGCACCTTAGGGAATTGATACTTGGGTAAATTGGACTCCCAGAGACCAATTTTATCAGAGTGGTTTAGGTATTGATCTCTATATTGGCAGTATAGTTTAAGAGGGGATTCAAGGATAGAGGTGTCCTTGATTTGGAAATCTTTATCAGCAAGAGGAAGGTGGTCTAGGTCCAGGTGAGGAGTGGAAATTGTTCTGACATCCATGGAAATTGGGGTAGCCATTCTTAGTTCTTGTGGATTTGAGAATGGGGGAGGTAAATTGTAAGTCTTTCAGGGAAAAGGTGGTTCAATTCTAGGTAGGTTTTAAATTGTCAGAGTTTTCCTTCAATTTCAATTAAGAAAACTTAGTGAATGGTTCAGAAATTGACAGGGCTTTCAATGGATTCTGGCTTAAATACCTAGAATTTGAAGAAAACTGGGTCTGAATCAGATAAATGGTAATTGTGAACAGTTGAAAAGTCTATGAGTAGGCTGGAAGGTGATCTGGGAGCTTTATAGTGTCTTCAGGGTGCAATTGTACATGGGTTGGCAACTTGGATGTTCACATGTGTGTGCATGGAAGTTTACAGTTAAAAATAACAATAAAAGCAATTATTTGGGGGCTTTTTGGCTTTATGCACGAAAGTCAATTTGGCGGGTATGGGTATGCAATGGTCATTTGTCATGTAGCAGGGTGAACAGTGGTTGTTTTGGTGTGTAGAGGGCTGGTGGTAAGTGATTTGCTTAGCACAACTTTTGGATGTTGGGTGGTATTAGGGGGAGGCCACTAAAGCATAAAAACCATGGCTGAAGTAAGAAAACTGATAGCTTGAAAACTTAATATGTTAAAATACACACAGGTATTTGTAATAATAATTTATTAATATATATAAAATGCATGAGATGATTTGAATGTACAATGAGGACCTTGCTTTTATACCTCAGCAGGTCACCTTTTGTGAAGGGGCATGTCTTTTTGACATGCCTTTTCACTTAATTTAATGACTAATTAACCTAAATAATATTTAATTATTTAATATTAATATTTATTTTATTTAGCTAATGTTATGAATTATATTCATAACATAGCCTCTTCCTTTGGGAGCTTTGTCCTCAAAAGCTATATTGTTGGCAATCATCTTCGCAGTTGTTGTCTCGGCATATGGAGAGAAGAAGGTCTTTGTCATGGTTGGCTCAACGTCTAAATTCGCTAATAAACTCTATTTTGAGTCCAAGATTGTCTTTTTTTTTAACTCTAAATATTTTTTTTTTAACTCTAACTTAATTTTATTTTATTTTTTATTTTCTTGTGTAAACTATATATATTTATAATTATAAAATATAATTATATAATGAAAATTATATAGTTTAATGTATATATAATTAACTTTATTTAAAATTTATATAGTTTTTCAGTAGGGGACACGACTGTACAAAATGGTGCAAGCCATGACACTGATGGGCTCAATAATTTAGACAACAAATATAGTGAGGGGAATGGTGACGGCTGTGGGAGGAGCAGGGATGTCACGAGGGTGTCGAACAGGGACGTGTTGAACAAGGACTGGGACATCAGATGAGCGATTTGTGAATGGCAAGGTGACATATGCCCCACGCATGTGACCGAGTTGACCATGTCTTCGGAGAAGCCCAGGTCGACGCAACAACGGAAGCCGTCAAGATCGTAGCAGTGTTGAATTCTGTAGCGGATATATAACAACATGAGAGACAAAGAAATCTTTTTAGGGGTTTCAAAACTCTGAATTATCTCAGCAATCTTTCAGAAAACCAAGTGCGAAAGATTCTTGACATCTAGATAGTGGGCGGCCACTGCAAGTTGCGAGAGGAACCTACGACCAACATTGAGGAAATTGACATCCCATGTATCGATATCATGTATGGTCTCCAAGCCGCTTGGGGGATGATCCACATGATATATCCAATATTCGATAACCTTTTCCATAACTTTGCTGGTCACATCGAACATTGGGAATGGGCTCCTCATCAAATTTCAAATTTATTACATATTCGAGGAATTCCTTGAATGGTTGAGGGACAAAAAGCAGAGTGTCTCTGGAGAAGTAGACATTTTTTTCTTGCAAACAAGGAAACCTTTGTTGTCACCCTAGTATCCTTGCCATGGTAATCTTCCACGCAGTAGAAATATTAGAGTATAAGCAAGTGATTCCAAATAATCTCTCTTGCTTGAAGTTCTTCCGAAATGAGCATGCATACTTGCATATCGAACAATTACCCTGAAGACATCTAGCCTTTGGTCATAGTATACATGGTTAGGTTGACTATTGCTGCTATCCCACCATTTAGTTGCTAATTGAAGGTTAATGAGGTACAATCTCTTTTCATCTGGTGTCCCTTGATGACCAAGCAAGAAATTTTCAGGTTTTACATTGCCGTGAACATAACCTCTAGAATGAATCTTCTCCAGAATGTAGATAGATTCTACAGCTATGCATGCCACTATCTCTGTAGACATCGATTGCCCAGAAGAATTCCAAACACCCCATAAACTAGGTCCCAACATATCCATAACCATGACATAGTATTCACCCTGACGACTGTTGTAGTGCACACAGGGAACACCATGACTACTCCCAAGAGTGGCATAAATGCCCTACTTAGTAGGAGGGCCATAGTTACAACCTTTGCTACTCCTGTGTTCAAATTTTAGAGCAAACTCTATGGCACCATGACCAATAGTCTGATCATTGGGACCAAAAACATGACGACCCACGTAAACTTGTGCAAATCCACCTTTACCCAGCTTCCTTTCAATCTTATACATAGGAGAGCCCCTATGCTCACCCTCTCAAGCAGAGGTGCAGTGCTAGCCTCATCCTCAGCACCGGCAAACTTATTGGCACTTTTTCCAGCACTTTCATCGTCCATCTTGTCTTCATCATCTTCATAGTCCTCTCTATTTTTAAGATCATCTTCATTCTTATCATAATCTATTTTTGGCATAACCTCTTCTTCAAAATTTTCCATATTCATATCATCACCTTCATTTGGATCATCATTCTGATCAAAATCTTCTTCTGCTGCTTCCCCTTGTTCCTTTTCTCCATGGTCACTATCATTTTCCCTATTATTGACTTCCTTTTGACATGCTTTAACTTCTGCAAATGATTTTTCTAAACACTGAAATGCTTCTTGAATTTCACTAAACTGCTCAACACATTCAAGATGTGAACGTAATGGCACATTGTGCTGTGAACAATGTTCAAAGACCTGCATGATTATATCATGTGCCATGGCTCTAATACCACTGAAGCATAAAAACTATGGCTGAAGCAAGAAAACTGATAGCTTGAAAATTTAATATGTTAAAATACACATAGGTATTTGTAATAATAATTTATTAATATATATAAAATGTATGAGATGATTTGAATGTACAATGAGGACCCTGCTTTTATACCTCAGCAGGTGACCTTTCATGAAGGGGCATGTCTTTTTGGACATGCCTTTTCACTTAATTTAATGACTAATTAACCTAAATAATATTTAATTATTTAATATTAATATTTATTTTATTTAGCTAATGGTTATGAATTATATTCATAACAGCTGCCCGATTCCATTCATTGAGCGCCACATCGCTTGTGGGGCCCAATGGAAAATAGCCCTTTTCGGGGGGAGGTAACATTCAGATTTCGGGCCCTTCCGAAATCAACACGGGCCATTAGATGGGGAGGGGAGAGATCGTGTGGTGGTCGAGCGATGGAGTTGCGTGAAAGGTAATGGGGGGCTGGATGGGCATTTAAGTGCGGTGGTTTAGGTTTAATGCAAGATTAAGGTGGGGGTTAAGGCATCAGGTGAGATTTAATTGGGTTTTTTAATTAACTTAATAGAGGATCGATTAGTTAGTGGGTCCGAGGTAGAAACTTCAGTTTATATAATTAAACTAGGGTGGGATTAATTACTATTGTGGGAGTTAATATATATACAGGAAATGAGTTTTTATTAGGGATTTAATAAATAAATTAGCAATTTAGTCAAATAAGCGGAGAAGGGGCACAATATCCCAAACATATGATTTCTCATGTTTTAATGCTTTCTGATAATCACATAAATACTTAGGATATAGTGTTTTTATAGGTTTCTGATATGAAAATGATTTATGTGGGGGAATGAACACCTTTCCTAGGTAAAAGTAATTTAACCTTAGGAAAAGAGTAATCTTAGGAAAAATGAATGAACCGAAGGGGGGAATGAATGTTTATGAGGGGGTTTTCATACTTATTGCTTATAAGTCATTGAGCCGAGGGTCCAGTCCCTCCAAAAGTCAGAGAAATTCTTTGAGCCTCTTTAACTTAGGATTTTTAGGTATTTTCAACTTTATTGTGGGAAATTAGTTATGTAAAAGGTGAAATGATTGAGGGAAATTAATTAATTGACTTTGATATCCATTTGCTTGCTTGAGTGCCCATTCACATTTGAAATACATGTTGAAAGATGATAAATGTGATTTTGCTTAGTCAATCATCACACTTTCTGCAACTTTTTTTCTACTTACCCACCTACTCATCCTACCATTTTTACTTCTCTTTATTAGGGTGCATTTGAGCTAGCAAACCCTTATCAAATATTTTTCTTTCTCTTTACAATAGTAAACTAACTAAATGTAACCTTATTACATCCAATGGCTCAAATTAAATAGTTGAGCTCCTTTTATTTACTCTACCTATCTAATTTTCTGCCAAGATTAAACAATTTGGTCAGATATTATTTTCTATATATAGACATGAAATTGAAAACATGAAATAGTCAAGTTTAAACATTTGAATATCATGGGTTGTGGCAAAGATTACAAGCTACACACAATCATTTATTATGCATAAAAGTAAATAGTAGTGGCACTTTGGCTTGCTCACTTTCATGGTCTTTTCTTTTCTTGGGGTTCATATTTTTCATCTTTTTGGACCTTTTTGTTCTTTTTGTCCTTTGATTATTCTTTTAGGACATACCCTATTTACATTTTTTAATTTTTTGAATATGGAAAACATTTGCAGAAAGAAAAGGTATGTACATATTACAGATTTAATCTCAGTCATTCAAAAATTATAATTCCTATTGGTATAGGAACCTAACAGGTTCAACTCTTGGACAATTTTCTCTCTATGTCAAGATGAGGGAAGCTTGGATTATGTCCTTTTTTTATGTATGCTCTTTTTCGGATGAGGTCCAGGGTCTTTGCAAAAGATGCCTTGTATTGTTGTAGTTTACATGGTGATTGCAGGTTGTCATGTTGTTTTTATGTGAGATTCATGTAGGCATAGAGAAGAGAACCAAAAGGTTTGATGAAAGAGTTCACCCCTTCTGGGCTACATCTCCAGGTTTGTCATCATGACTAAACCACTCACATTTCAGTGTAAAAATCAAGTACATGAAGTATGCTCATTATGATTAGCTTTCACATGAGAACTAATTCATTCTTGAAGGGACACTAAACAAACATGTTTCTTATGAAGACTCATTTTCATGCTTGAAAAGCATCAACAAGGTCCTAGTTTTTGTTTCATTTGATTTTTGAAAGAGAGGCATATATCACCTATTCCAATTTCAGATGAGTTTGGTATCAGAGCTCAAGTTGACCAAGTTGCAAGATGGGCAGCAAAAGGAGTATCCAAGAGCTTGAAGAGTGAAATTTGGCTTTTTGGATGGAGAATATAGAATTGAGAAGAATGTTGGAGATAGCTAAAGAGGAGAAGAGACATGTCTACTTTGTGTTGTAGCAAGTGCTTGATGAGAAAGTTGTAGAAAGTGCTACTCCTGCACCAACAAAAGAGAACTCTAAGATGAAGCCAATATGTGCTCATGGTTCATATAGTGGTTTTGGACCATATGTAGAAGATGATGCATGTGAGTTTTTCAAGCACCTCCAGGAAGAACACCCTATGGCAGTGGACAAGAGTGGATGGTGAGATTCGTCTACAAGTTGTTTGTCATCGTCTCATCAAAATTTGAAAGGATGCATGACAAGTTTAAAGAGGTAATCAATATCTCATGTAATAATCCTTCCATTCGTTTGTGTAATAACTCTTTTACAGCATTTTAGCAACATACCAAGGGTATAGGTATGAGTTTTCTCTCTAAGATGGATATGAAGGTGGAGGTCTTGGAAAAAATGGTCAAGACATTACCAAGCCGATTATGGTTGAGGAAAGACCAAAGTACCAAGGATTGGGATATAGCCGAAGGGAGTTTGGAGAATTCTCCAAAAGGTTTGACGTACATCAAACATCTAAACATGAGATGTCACCAGCTTGTGAAAATTATCGAAGTTACAACTCTAAAGATACGTATAACTCCTAAGAGTGTTTTTAGATGCATGAAAATTTTAAATACTTGTGGAAATCAATAACCTTGCATATTTCGTTATGCTTCTGACCATTGTGTAGGTTTTTGCAAGAAACACATAATAATGGTCAAAAGAATGAATGAAATTCTAAGCATAAAACTATAACAACTTTCTTTTGCAAGAAGAGAACCTAAAAGCCTAGGAGTGGCAAGATTTGGGTAGACTTGTTGTAAAGATGTTTTGTAAATTGTTTGTAAATACTTATTGTCATTACCTATTTAGGTTCTTTTGTATAGTGAACATCATTGTCACTATGTTAAACAAGTAGATTTTTTCATTGATATATGTATTAGCATTTTATAAGTCCACATTTTCAAGGAATTTTTAGTCAATGTACAAAGTTTGTCGTTCAATTCTATCTACATATTGTCACATGTTCACTAATACAAGTATTCAAGATGAAACTAGTGTGAATCAAATATTTGTTTTCAAGATTGTATAAGATGGATGTGTTTGTAGGCAAGGCCAATGTTGTCATTGAAATTTTTTGTAGAAGTGTACTTTTCAAGTACAAGCTTAGTTTGAGGATGCTAAATCATATTCATTTTGCTTCTAAGTTATAAGATGGAATGAAGTTTGTCTTCAACAATTTATTACTTCAAGATGAAGTGTTTTGGAGCAATACAAAGATGTGATTAAAGAGAATATTCAGATTCCACTCATCGATATTTTGTTCTTGTAACAATGATAAGAATGTTGGCTCAATTCTTGACAGGACAACAGGTCTTCATGAGGATGATAAGTGAAGTGCCTTGATTAGGGCTTGAAGGGAACCAATTGAAAATTTTTCAATTTGGATTGAGTTTTTGGGTATTTTTGAGTTGGAACCTCTTTATATGATCTAGGGAAGTAAAGTTTTGGAGTCCAAAAGTTCCTAGTGGGGAGGAGTGGTTAGGTGATCAAAGTGCCAAGAACTTCTTGAAACTAGTGCCAAATCAAAGATGTCACCAATCTAAATCCAACGCAACTTGAATTGCTCAAACTTAATATCGTATGCTCCCTATATCATGTTTTGATCGTTTTCGAAAATAGCTAAAATTTGAGCAAGGCAGTTGACTGGATTGACTTTACTGCTTAGTTAGTAGGGTGATCATACAAGTCTGATCCAACCAAAAGCTAACAAGTGTAATCATTTGGTTCGTTGGATTTTTAGCAAATTTTATTGGTTGTGCTTGGTTGAAGTGGACCTATGAATGGGATCCACATGGCCCAATGGGAGGTTTCCACATAGAATCCCGAGTTTTTAAAAACTTTGGCATGTGTTGGCTAAAGGTCTGTTGTACAATTCAACAACCGCCCCATTTATTGATTTAATAGTTAATATTGTATTAATAAATGGGGACCCTTTTAAAAAAATTTACCCCAAAACTTAGCGAATAAGAGATTTCCTTTTGAAACCATTCATAATAAAACTTTGGATAAACTAAGATATCAAACCAAGTCATTTCATGATAACACATTCCCACTTTATCGCAAATCGCAGGATCTAATAATAACAAAGGTTAGTCATGAGGCAGAATCTGCGAAATACGATAAGAGAAATCCTCGTAATAGACCCAAATATAACATTTAGCTTTTATAATACTTAAGGCTTAAGATACCCTTTAAAATATTTATTGCAATTGCATCATTGCCTTTGTAAGAGTGCAAAACATGCAAAACACAAAAAATGCGACATGCGATCTAATTTGGACTCGATGGGATATTAAAATTGTTATAACATTTCATTTGGATTTGACATATCGTAAATATCTATTTAATGAAATAAAGCCTCCACATAAAGCGATCATGCTTTAAAAGTTAAAACATATGTCACTCATCGCAAATCACAAAAAATCAATGAAACTTTAAATTGATTTGCCTGATATTTGCGATATGCGATATATGATCTATGCAATATATGTGATCTTTGCAATATATGTGATCATTGCGATCATTATGATTTATGATTTGAGAGATTTGTGATATTGAAATTCATCGCAATCACAAGATCGGTATCATGCATAACTCAAACCAATTGGAAATACCATTTTGAAACACGTGATGCGATATTTTGACAAGACATAAACGAAATCTTGTGTAGGCCTTAATGCATAAGTAATGAGATTTAAATTCATTTATTGATTTAACGGCTCGAGATGATTGATATCTTTCTTATTCGTGTTCAAAATAAAAGCTTCATCCTTATTTTCTTTCTGATTTACTTTATTAATTGTGTTTTCGCTTACATTTATTCTCTGCAATTTTATCCTGTTTTCTCCATTTTCCCAAATTTCAGGAAGTTTTCAAAGAACACAAAAATCATGGAAATGGTTAAGAAATGGAAAAAGACCGTAGAGGATATTATGCCTGAGTAGTCAAACATGCAACCACTCTTCTCTGATACCACCTGTAAGAAATATGGTGCGACTACATATTGGGAGGAAATGTACAATTTACTAGAGGAAGAAAACCCAAGACCCCTGGAAACTAAAGGAACAACGGATGCCACAAAGTCATCTGATGCCTCTTACTTCAAAGCAACATGCTCTTTCCTACACGGGATTGCTGTAAGGCCAAAAATATTACCATACACGGATATGATAAGATGGATTATTGATGATGTGGATGCTTCAGATAGAATATTCAGAAACTCCAGGCAAGAAGTCATGGGATCATTCAAGTCAAATAATTTGAGCCAAATGTACTACCTACCACAGCCATAGAAGATTTATGACAAAGCCTTTATCGAGCATTTTTCCAAGGAAAATGAAGACCTAATGGACGTTATTCAAAATTGGAAGTTCGTCTCCAACAAATTCAGATAGAAGAAAACTAGTATGTACCCCATTTCTCCCCTTGTCAGCCCCACACAATTTTGTGGCTGCAATGTTGTGTAGGCTATTCAGAAAGGCTGATACCACTAAGTTTTCCATTGAATGGGTTCCATTGATTGATGCAATTGTAAATGATGCAATTTTGAACTAGAGTACTATTTTGTCAGTTAATTTAGCCATGGTCATTAGAAAATACAGACGTAATAGAAATCTCTCCACTCGGGTTATCCCTCCCTTTTCCATGAGTGCTTATGTCATGGATGATATATTCCTTTACTCACATTTTCCAAATATGGGATGGAAATGGACTATGAGGGATCCTACAACCATTCATCTTTATCAAAAAATACTGTGGGAATCACAGTTTGCCTCCCATTTTTATAAAATTTTTCATAGTGTCATGTTACCGATTTATTAGACCATTTGTTATAAGAAATCCCTCAGGCTTTCAGAAGAAGCAAAGATAGACATATTTCTAGTCACGAGATGGTTTGGTGAAGAATTGTTTACCTATATCAGAGTTTTTGGGAGTATTACAACTCTCCATGTTGTTCCATATTATGTTCCAGATAAATTATTGGCACGAGAAATTTTTAATCAGAGAGTGGGTGATGGTATAACCAAAACCCTCAAACAGTAGAAGAAATCCATCTAGAAAACCTTCCCGTTGCAATGTGGTGCTTTCGCGTTACATGATCTTAAGCATGCATCAAAATAAATATAAAACATCACATCTTTAAACCTAGCCACCATGCCAGGGAGACAATACGAACCTAATAAGATTGCCATGATTTTCAATCCCATGGTCAAAATCAGGCTATTCATTCATGAAGATGATGGGTTTGATGATCTCTTTGAGAAAGCCAAGACATTTTCACAAGTTTTTCATTTAGCATCACTAAAGCTAGACCCAGAGGAACTTAGAGAATTCAACATATACAGAAATAAAAGGCTCGAACAGGTCCCTTTGGACCTGTTAAAAATTAAATAAGTCAGAAAACCTACTCCCATGATAAGCCTGGAGGAGAGTTCTAAGCACAATTCTGATGGGGGATCATAAGAAAGGTCAGCTCAAGGTTTAGAAGACTCTGAACATGAATTTGAGAATAAATAAGGAAACGCGGAGGGAAAATCTTGAAGAAACAACCAAGAAGGTATCAAATGGACAAGACATGGAGACTGGTTCCTCGCAGGTTGAAACAAAAAAGATCCCAGTCATCAATCTCAAGTAGGAATCAGAGAAATTTAATAAAGAACTCCAAATAGAGACCGGTCTTGAAGAGACTTCTGGATTCCAGACTCCACAACACACTCAACAGATTATAAATCTAGAAGCAACAATACAATAAATTGTAACTATTCAAGATATTGAACTCATCTTAGTGCACCCAACTTCTAAAATTGTTTTAATGGTTGAAGAGATACCGCCACTGGACATATCCTACAGCCCTACAAACAATTTTGTAGTAAAAAGGTAAATAAATAAAATAAAATTAGATGTATTGGCAGTATCATCTCTTGGTAGTGAACCAATGGATGTAGTGTGGAGAGACACCCCCATTGAGCCATCAGAAAATCTTACAAATCTATCAAAATTTGCAGGCGCCTATGCAACTGCAACAATCGATAAGGCAGCAAAAGTTTGACTTCTGCTTAAAGAAAAGGAAGAAGGAGTTCAACTACTTGAACAACAACTTGAGAAAGAAAGACAACGCACCAATATCCAAGCGGAAATAAAATTGGCACAACTTGAATTTTTTTTTTGAGAAAATGACAGTACAAAATCGGACAGACATGGCAGTGAAGAAAACACAAATTCTCCAAATGCACGCTATATTGGACAAATTCAAAGACAATCCTCAAACAAATGAATTCATCAAAGAGGTACTTGAATTAAATTCTCTTTTGGTACAACAATAGGAAATATTATGTCAAAGAATCTCATTGATCAGACCTTATTGTGAATCAAGTGACAAATTAAACAATCAAGTAGTTGATCAAAGATTGAATATGAAGAGCTAGACAAAAGGATAACATAATTCATTTCTTGGAAGGAATCTGAAGAAGCAAAGAAGGTCGATATACCAAAGAACAAGTAGCCCCAAAGACATCTTATTTATAGACTGGGAGATACATTTAAAACAAATAGAAAGGGCAACTGCAAGAGCAGCCAGTAAAACAAACAACATCATTGAGGCTATCAATTAAAACCTCCACATTGCCAATCTTGTTAGATAATGTAGGCAAGAAGCTCTCCCAAATATTAAATAGTTAGAAGAATAGTGGAAAGAAACTTATTGAACAAATGAAGAAGAAATCAAGCAACTGTCCAAGCTTTATTGGTAAACCTACTGGCGGTTTCTGGTAAAATGACATAGTCAATGGATAACTCTACGTTGTTTAACTAATTCTACTCTAAGGATGTTGCCACCTCTCAAAGTTTTTGTATTCAAGGAAAATTGATATCTAGATTTGGCCAACCTCCCTAGGTTAATCCAATGATAGACATCTAAGAGCTCAAGGACCGAATGGTTGAATAGGACCATTCAATTTGGAGAAGCTTGTCATTATTTATTTTTATTTTAGTTTTTATTTTCACTTATTCTGAGGAAGGTTGTTTGAAACCTCCTCAATTTTTTATGTAATAATATATTTTTGAAACATATGTATATTATTTAAACCTCTCATGCATTTACAGAGGGGTCCAGAATTTTATCAAAAACACTTTGCAAGAGATTGCACTTCTGTACTTTTGTGAATGTTTTGATGAAATAATTGGAACAAGATCTAATTTTCTTGGATATTGAAGCGCACTCTACTGAATTTACATTCTTGTATTCTTAGAGTATATTTGATTGAAAATAAGTTGATTGATATTGCTGATCTCATTAGTAGTGCCTTTCATATCTAGTACTTTTATCTTATGATTTTGTTTTGTTGATGAATTAAAAATACTTTTCTTATATTGTGTTATGTAGGAAATCTGAATTATATTTAAACATCAAAGCAGTTTTGTATAAATGTTTTAATTGTAATTTCTTATTGAATACATGATCAATTGATATATGCGATATATTTTTCATAATTATTTTGCCTAACTATTTAGTCAAAATAATTATCTTTAAATGATTTCATATCTTATAGCAATTGAATGATCTTTATTACCTTTTACTTTAAGACATCTTTGTAGATTGCATGATTTGAGTAATTCCTAGGTATATAGTAAGATAATGTTAGAGAATATAGATGCATGTGTTTACTCCTTAAATAGATCATTTTTATTAAATCATTTTCCATCATATCTTATATAAACTAAACATCATTATCATATCAATTCTTGCTGGGAAACTGGTCCCATTATCCCTAGTTGGAGCCACCACACCAAACGGAAAAGGAGTTGCTTTCAAGGTCTAGACCGGGTGGTTATCCCCCATGTTGTTGCAAAGGGATTCTCAAGCTTCAAAATTTTGGCTCTAGAAGGAGGGCCATGACCGTGAATGGCAAAGAGAACTTATTATAAAGTGAAAATCCATATTAAGAGTCACTCCCCTTCTATATCTCCTCCAACTTCTAGATCCCCATCTAGAACAACAAACCCATGATCAGAAGTTGAGAAAATCTCTCCAAAATATCCTAGTGAAACTTAGAAAATAGTTTCCTTAGACTATGACCTTGAATCCCCAGAAGTTCAGACTTTTATAGAGAAGTTAGAACATATCTCTATTTCAACTGAAAATCCTACAAGTGCTCAGTCATCTATAGGAAATATTTCCTCTGTTCTACAACGAATATGAATATTGACCCATTCTCAAAGTGAGAATACTGGAATTCCTCCTTTTGAATTTCACATATCTTCTTTCCAAAAGAAAATCAAGAATTCTGAATCATAAACATCCACTACTGATGTTTTATCCAATTCACCAACTTAAACGCCTTCATTCCCTCGACTGATTCCAACAACTTCCATCCCAATTAGTGGTGCTATTTCTTCTAATCCAAGCACCCAACCTGCCTCTTCTTCAACTGAAAATCCATCCACATCTTCATTCACTTAAACCCTTCTTATCATCTCATCCATTCAAATTTTGATGGCAGGACAACAACCTCCACCATGAGTTCACCCATGGAATAATCCTAGTGTCATAGCAATGTCAGCTCCTCTTCACCCTCTTCCAAAGCATCCTGAAATATGGTTGCGAAAATTTAATCTTGATGATGGAGTACCAATATACGAACATCTCCATAACTATATGCTAGCCATCAATTTGAATGGAGTCGATGAAGAATACTACATTGTTAGATTATTTCCATACACTCTTATAGGATCAGCAGGATCCTGGTATATGACAGAACCATTGCATCGCTCATCATTGAATTGTCTAACCTTAAGCCTAAAAAATAAGAAAAGGTCAAAGATTTCAACTCTTGATTCAACAAAATACTCAATAAAATTCCAACTGCATCAGCCCCTAGTGTTGATGTGCAATTTGAGTGGTACATATATTCCCTTCCTTCCAATATCGCCCTTTTTGTAGATAGAGAGAATTTGGCAAAATTGGCCGAGAACATGAAGGAATCTCTTTTTGTTAAGAAACACATAATAACACTTGAAAATAAGACTTCTCAGGAAGACAAAAAAACTAAACAAGTTACTTTTAGAGATGACTCTAAAAAGAAACCCTTGAAAAATCCTACTGATCTTGAAGGCCTTCAGAAATTATTGAAAACCATGTCTAATAAAATGGTTGAAATGAAGAAACAATTTGTTGGATCCTCTTCTTCTAAAAAACCTTTCAGGTCTTTTAGGAGGAGTGAGTATTCTAGTTCTCAACCACCAAATACCATATCTAATGCTGAGTCTGACTTAGAAGAAGAGAAAGAAGAGAACACTATGACCAATGAAGAAACAAAAAAAGAAGAAGTGGTTGAACTAAATGGGATGTGGGACTTTATCCTTTCAAATGAAGAAGAGCAAAAATATTTTCCTATTAGCACTAGAAGTAAAGGGCCTATTGATACAACTCATTGAAATCAAAAGTAGAAAACTTCAACTCCTGCCGCTAAGGAAAAAGAAATCAGCAAAAAATCTTCTCCTAAGGCTTCACAGTCAAGCCCATCTTCATCAGATATATTCCATCTACATCAAAGACCCCAGTAGTCACTGATACCATGGAGTATAACATTCTAGAAGATATGAATAAAACTAGGGCTAATAGTTCACAACATGAACTTAGCAAACTAAAACAACAACATAAAATTTTTCTTAGAGAACTAAATGCAGTTCCTACCTCACCCATACCTATTTCTATTGTATCTCAAGCTACTAAAGGCATGGGTAAACCCCCTACTCCTTCAAAAAAGGTTGACCCTGGAAATTATATCCTTATCGGTGACCGATCTCTCTCACGCAGGCAGGTCTCGTTTCCTCTTAACTTATGAAATTTTCAATAGAAACCTTCACAATTGTTTGATTGACTCAGGAGCCTCTTCTAATATAATGCTGACAGTAGTCTATACTAAGTTGAATGTGACTCATCAAAAGTCTGTTGTTCACATAGTTCAACTTGAAAGAACTAAGGTAGATTTCTTAGGGGAAATAAATTCAGTTAGCATTCGAATTTCCTCAAATCCAAAGGTCTGTCAAATAATTGATATATTTGTCGCTAACATTCTTGAATTCTATGGTATAATTCCAAGTAGAGACTGGTCTTAGAAGCTTCATGGATATTTTTCTATAGACTAGTCCCACATGTGGCTACCATATAATAGAAAGAAAAATCAAATCCAAGTTGACCAAGAGAAACATATGAAACACACAGTGATTGAATTTTAAGGTGATAATGAGTCGGTAGCATTCAATAACAATATTATTGGAAACTATTCGGCTAAGTCATTTTTAGGTAACTTTAAAGCACATGAATCTCCCTTTTTGGATAATGTTGTCACCTCACAGATTGAAATTTTTTCACAGACAAATGCCGCCAAGTGTAAAAAATTTCTAAATAAACCAGTAGTTAATACTTTATTTTGACTTTATACTTTGATGATTCCAAATCTAACAATAGTGCAGGAGCTAGTTGCATTTTAATCAGCCCTAAAGGTGAAAAAACCATGTTAGCTTGTAGATTATAATTCAAATGTACAAATAACACTGTAAAATACAAAGCATTGGCTCAAGGATTGTACAAAGGGATTGGCCTTGACATCAGATAGCTGTAGGTTTTTAAAGATTCAGAAATCATCATTAAACAGGTAAGAAATATTATTTACTTCCTTTCTGGACATCACAAACATAATCAATCATTAGTCCAGGATCTTACGACATTTAATATTTCTCATGTACCTAGAATACAAAATGCCAGTGCAAATCTGTTAGCCAGTGTTGCATCAAAACTCATACCATCTGAGGATTATAGTCCTGATAGGTTTTCCATTAAGGTAATTTTTAGACCATCCATCCTTGACAATGTCACTAATTGGTGAGTCTTCAACAATGATTATGATATTGTAAATTTTATAACATCAGAGGGGTCATATGATGACCAAATTATATATGAAAATGAGCATGACCTTTAGCTAAAATAGAAGGTTGAGGAAAATCCAATACCTATATCTGTAGTGAAATTAGAATATCTTTATGATCTCAAAGACATATTTAAAAAGGTGAATAATGCCAAAATCCAAATCTCAACCCTATGATTTGAATTAGTAAACCTTGGAACCAATGACAAGCCTCAGAACATTAATCTAGGCCTTGGCCTATCCTCTGATGAAATTTCATCATTCATTCGATTATTGAAGAAAGTCATACAACAAACTAATAATACTTCTATCATACAACAAACCATTCCTATGATCTCTAATGTTAAACCAGTGCAGCAGAAGCTAAGGAATATTCACCTGAATCTTGAGAGTCAAATCAAATCAGAGCTGAATAAACTCCTAGAGGCTAGAATCATATTTACTATTAGGAATTCGAAATGGGTGTCCAATTTAGTGCCCGTTAGAAAGAAGAATGGTGACATTCGCATATGTATAGATTCCATAAATTTCAATAAAGCATGCCAGAAAGACAATTTCCCTTTGCCAACCATGGAACAAGTGTTGCAGTCAGTAGCTGGTTTTGAGCTCATGCCTTTTCTTGATGGGTTTTTAGGATATAACCAAATCTTGGTTCACCCAGATGATAGATTAAAAACCACATTCCAAACTAAATGGGGAACATATGCTTATCAGAAAATGACTTTTGGTTTGATTAATGGAGGTTCCACATTTCAAAGAGATGTGGATATAGCCTTTAAAGGACTTGTTAACAATTTAGCTGTTATTTGCCTCGATGACATCGTTGTCTATTCCAGGAAGAAAAGAATTCATTTGAACAACATTAAGCAGATCTTTGAATGATGTAAAAAATATGGGATCTCGCTGAATCCAAAAAAGTCTTACTTTGCCTTAAGATAAGGAAAGCTTTTAAGGTTTGTTGTATCGAAAAATGTATTTATATTGATCCATAAAGGATTAAGGAAATTGAGAAAATCCCCTAACCCTATTGTAAGAATCCATGCAGTCCTTCTCTGCTCTAATAAATTCTGTAAAATGATTTGTCCCTTACTTTTCATAGATAATTTTACCTTTATAGTCTATGATTAAGAAAAGTTCAGTTTTCAACTGGGATCACAATGAAAGAGAAGCATTTGATTCAATCAAATAAGCTACTATCAACGCTCCCTCCTTGACAACTCCCAATTTTCCCAGTCATTTTATTTTATATACATTTGCATCTGAAACATCATATGCTTCCATTTTGACATAGCTCAACGATCAAGATATTGAAGCACCAATTCCGTTCTTTAGTTCAAATATACAAGGTGCCAAGTTAAATTAGTCTGTTGTGGAAAAACATGCCTTTTCTATTTTTAATTCAAAAAATAACTTGAAATCGTTTCTCCTTAAATCTCACACAAAAATCATAGTTCCATTGCCAATGGTAAGGAAATTACTGGTGCAAAGAGAAGTAGGAGAAAAAAGGGCCAATTGGGTAACCACACTGCAAGAATATGATGTCGAAATCTGACCAGCTAAAATTTTTAGGGGTCAAGGTTTTTACAAAATGTTAGCTGGAGCATCCAACTTACCAGCACAAGATGATTCAGGTGATGATATACAAATATCTAAGGTAAGCCTCCATAATAATGAATCTCAATATGTTGATAATCATCTTTTATTTAAAAAATGGATATGCCCCTATGCAGCTTAGTTACAAAAGAAAAAGGGCTTTGAGATTAAAAGCGAAGCAATATGATATCGTCAATGATGTTTTGTTTAGAACGAATTATGATTTTGTTTTAATAATGTGCCTTGAAAAATCTAAGGTAGAAAAGGTTTTGCAAGAACTCCATGATGGACTGGCTGGTGGACATTTTGGAGGAGACACAACAACACATAAAATCCTGCATGCTAGTTATTACTAGCCAACCTTGTTCAAAGATGCACACGAATATGTAAGGAAGTGTAGAGCATGTCTAACTAATGCTCGAGGACAAAGGAAATCTGCATTACCATTACGGGCGGTCAACATTGAACAACCATTTGAGCAATGGGGACTAGACATAATAGGTAAGATCATTCCTCACTCTTCAAAGAAACATAGATAAATCCTTACAACAACTGATTACTTCACTAAATGGGTGGAAGAAATTCCACTAATGGTAGGCAATTCTGAAAACATTATCGAATTTATTGATCAATTTATTATTACTAAATTTGGCCTACTAGCTGCCTTGATGTTTGATAATGCATCTTATTTCATAGGCAATACTATGACAGAATTTTCTCTCAAAAGAGGTTTTAAACTTAAGTATTCTGCTAACTATTATCCTCAGGGAAATGGTTTAGTTGAATCAACCAGTAAAAACCTCATAACGATCATTAAATGAACTAATGATCAGAGTCAAAGAAACTCTCATAAATATTTAACATTTTCTCTATGGGCAAATTAGATAACACAGAAAACCTCAATAGGAACTTCTCCATTTAATATATTCTACAGGAAAGAAGTTGTCCTTCCTACAAATGTAGATATTCCCTCTTTAGCCCTAGTTCAACTTATTGAAGAAAATCCTTCTTCTTTTTCGCAATTAAGGCAATCAAAAATCCCGAAACTCTAAGAAGAATGAGAGAAATCCAAAATCATACATGCCCATCATTAATAGTTAGTTAAATCTTACTTTGATACAACTTTTGTAAGTCCTAAATCGTTTCAAGTGGGAGACCTTGTATTGAAATGGGATAAAGCACACGAGGAAAAAGGTAAGCATACCAAATTCCAAAGAATGTGGCTTGGACCATTTCAGATTGCAGAAAAAATCACTCCATTACCGTTTTTATTGCAAGATTTTTCAGACAAGAGAGATTCTTAGTCTGTGAATGGGCATATTTTGAAGAAATATTTTTCATAGGAGATAACCTCTTCTATCCCTTGTACACTATTTCCTTTACTTTTCCTAGGAAAATAAAAGTTAAATAGTATTTACTTTTGGCCTTATAATAAAAAATCTCTTGAAATATTTTGATTTTTCGCTTTTATAAGTAGAGAATGTTAAGGAAATAGTTATAACATTTGAAAATTAACTAGGTTCTATCTCTTTGAAATCTTCTTGTTTCCACCAAAATTATTTATTCTTTGTGAAACCCCAACTTTGTAAAGAGAATTTGTTCTATTATCAGTCAAGAAAAGTATCTTTAACAAAGAAAAGAATCTTTGTAGATAAGCATATTTAACTCTATAATTGTCATCCAACAACTCTTAAGGAGTCAATGATTCTCCCCATCTAGTAAAATTTTCTCTTTTTAGAGTGTAATTATAAAATATACTAAAACTTAAAAGATAAGAGGTCTCATTAAGAGCTAGCTTACCATGTTCATAAGGAAATAATAGATTGGCATTACCAATACTGCATATCAAATCAGGGTAATAGCTTGAGATTATTTTAATGAAAAGACAAGGGGTCTCATCACGAGCCAACTTGTTTAGTTGACATATAACCAGTGAATGGCATTGTCAGTATTTGGCCACCAAACCAAGACAATGACTTTTAAGTAATAAAAAATATTTTTTTCTTAAAAAAAATAATTGTTTAAAAAATAAAAAGAAGAAGAGAAGTACATGATTATGAATTTATCTCTAAAAAATGCACTCTTATCTAGATGGGACACTGGATAATTGATGGTTAAAAGGTAACCCCATCGATGCTATGGATGCTTGCTGGAAGCAAAGGATCTACCTGTGAAAAATGAGTACATCTAAAAGCTAATCTGCAAGAGCTGCCAAATTTATCTTTAAGCTAAGCAAAGACTGATATAGACAAAGGAATTTTCATTTTGAAGAGAATATCAAATGAATTGTAATTAGGTGAGTTTGTTTTCTTATTCAAAGAAGTGTTACTTATCTTAAATTTCATGCAATTCCTATTTCCTGAACTATCTTTATTTTGGAA
Source organism: Pinus taeda (assembly GCA_000404065.3). Taxonomy (NCBI): domain Eukaryota; kingdom Viridiplantae; phylum Streptophyta; class Pinopsida; order Pinales; family Pinaceae; genus Pinus; species Pinus taeda. The sequence continues at coordinate 63,181 of APFE031030219.1, forward strand.
GTTTTAGAAGTTTCAATATTATAAGAGATAACTAGTTCTTCCAGTGAATCGCCAATTATTGTATTACTCAACAACCCCCCCATTTATTGATTTAATAGTTAATATTGTATTAATAAATGGGGACGCTTTTTAAAAAAAATTGCCAAAAAAAATAGCGAATAAGATCTTGCCTTTTGAAAGCATTTAGAATAAAACTTTGGATAAAATAAGATATCAAACCAAGTTATTTCGTGATAACACATTCCCACTTTATTGCAAATCGCAAGATCTAATAATAACAAAGGTTAGTCATGAGGCATAATCCATGAAATAAGATAAGCGAAATCCCCATAAAAGACCCAAAGATAGAATTTATCTTTTATAATACTCAAGGCTTAAGATATTCTTTAAAATATTTATCACAATCGCATCATGACTTTTGTAAGAGTGAAAAACACACAAACCACAAAAAAGGTGACATGCGACATAACTCAAACCCAGCGAGATATTGAAACTATTATAACATTTCAGTCAAATCTGACATATCATAAATATCTATTTAATGAAATAAAGCCTCCACATAAAGGGAACACACTTTAAAAGTTAAAACATATGTCGCTCGTCGCAAATCACAAAAATTCAATGAAAATTTAAATTGATACGCTTGATATTTGCGATATGTGATATATGATCTATGTGATATACGTGATCTTTGCGATATATGTGATCATTACGATCATTACGATTTGCGATTTGCGAGATTTATGATTTGGGATTTGCGATATTGAGATTCATCGCAATCGCAAGATTGGTATCATGCATAACTCAAACCAATTGGAAATACTATTTTGAAACACGTGATAAGATATTTTGATAAGACATAAAGGAAATCTTGTGTAGGCCTTAATGCATAGTTAATGAGATTTAAATGCATTTATTCATTTAATGGCCCGAGATGATTGACATCTTTCTTATTAGTGTTTGAAATAAAATCGCCATCATTATGTGCTTTCATATTTACTGTTAATTGTGTTTTGACTTACATTTACGTCTCTGTGTTTTTATCCTATTTTCTCCATTTGCCCTAATTTTAGGAAGTTTTCAAAGAACACAACACTCATAGAGATGGTTAAGAAAGGGAAAAAGACCGCAGAGGCTACTGTGCTTGAGCAATCATACATGCAACCACTCTTCTCTGATACCACCTGTAACAAAGATAGAGGGATTACATCTTGGGAGGCAATGTACAATTTAATAGAGGAAGAAAAGCCAAGACCCATGGAAACTAAAGCAACAAAGAAAGCCATGGATTCATCTTACACCTCTTACTTCAGAGTGGCATGCCCTTTCCAACATAGGATTGCTGCAAGGCCTAAAATCTTACCATACATGGATATCGTAAGATGGATTATTTATGATGCGGATGTTTCAGATAGAATGTTCAGAAATTCCAAGCAAGAAGTCATGGGATCATTCAAATCAGGTAATTTGAGCCAAATGTACTGCCTGCTGCAACCACATAAGATTTATGACAAAGCCTTTATCAATCATTTTCCAAGGAAATTGAAAACCCAATGGTTGTTGTGCAAAAATGGAGGTCTAGCTCCAACATATATAGATGGGAGAAAACCTGTATGTACCCCATTGCTCCCCTGTTAGCCCCACACAATTTTGTAGCTACATTATTATGTAGGCTATTCAGAAAGTCTAATACCACTAAGTTTTCCATTGAATGGGTTCCCTTGATTGATGCTAACCTAAATACTATAATTTTGAACTGGAGTACTATTTTTCTGGATAATTTAGCCATGGCCATCAGAGAATACATGCGTCATAGAAGTGTCTCTCCTCGAGTTATCCCTGACTTTTACATGAGTGCTTATGTCATGGATGCTATATGGTTTTGCTCACATTTTCTAAACATGGAATGGAAATGGACTGTGAAGGATCCTACATGCATTCATATTTATCACAAAATATTGTGGGAATCACAGTTTACCTCCCATTTTTATAAAATTTGTCAAAGTGTCATGTTGTCAATTTATCAGACCACTTTTTTATAAGAAATCCCCCAGGATTTCAGAAGAATATAAGATCGACATCTTTCCAGTCACGAGATGGTTTGGTGAAGAATTATTTACCTATATCAATGTTTTCGGGAGTATTACAACACGCGATGAGATGATTAATATATTTCTTATTCATGTTTGAAATAAAGATCCATCCTTATGTTCTTTCAGATTTACTCTTAATTGTGTTTTCACTTACATTTATCGCTCTCCGTTTTTATCCTGTTTTCTCCATTTGCCCGAATTCCAGGAAGTTTTCAAGGAACAAAACACTCACAGAAATGGTTAAGAAAGGGAAAAAGACAGCAGAGGCTACTATGCCTGAGCAGTCAGACATGCAACCACTCTTCCTTGATACCACGTGTAACAAAGATGGTGGGACTACATCTTGGGAGGCAATATAAAATTTACTAGAGGAAGAAAAACCAAGGCCCCTAGAAACTAAAGCAACAATGGATGCCATGGATTCATCTAATGCCTCTTACCTCGAAGTGGCATGCTCTTTCCTACATCGTATTTTTGCAGGGCCTAAAATATTACCATGCACGGATATGGTAAGATGGATTATTGATGATGTGGATGTTTCAAATAGAATATTCAAAAACTCCAGGCAAGAAGTCATGGGATCATTCAAATTAGATAATTTGAGCCAAATGTACCACCTGCCATAGCCACAGAAGATTAATGACAAAGCCTTTATCGAGCATTTTTCCAAGGAAAATGAAGACCCAATGGATGTTATTCAAAAGTGGAGGTCTGGCTCCAACAAATTCAGACGAGAGAAGACCGGTATGTACCCCATTGATCTCCTATTAGCCCCACACAATTTTGCAGCTGCATTGTTGTGTGGGCTATTTGGAAAGGCTGATACCACTATGTTTTCCATTGAATGGGTTCCCTTGATTGATTCAATTGTAAATGCTACAATTTTGAACTGGAGTACTATTTTGTTGGATAATTTAGCCATGGCCACTAGAGAATGCATGCGTAATAGAAGTGTCTCCGCTCGGGTTATCCCTCCCTTTTACATGAGTGCTTATGTCACAGATACTATATGATTTTGCTCACATTTTCCAAATATGGGATGGAAATGGATTGTGAAGGATGCTACACCCATTCATATTTATCACAAAATATTGTGGGAATCACAGTTTACCTCCCATTTTTATAAAATTTGTCAAATTGTCATGTTGTCGATGTATCAGACCATTTTTTAATAGGAAAGCCCCCAAGCTTCCAGAAGAAGATAAGATAGACATCTTGCCGGTCATGAGATGGTTTGGTGAAGAATTGTTTACCTATATCAAAGTTTTCGGGAGTATTGCAACTCCCCATGTTCTTCCATATTATGTTCCAGATAAATTACTGGCATACACAATTTGTTATCAGATAGTGGGTGATGGTATAACCAAAACCCTCAGAGATCAGAAGAAATCCATCTAGCCAACCTTCTCATTGTAATGTTGTGCTTTCACATTACATGATATTGGGCATGCATCAAAATAAATAAAGAACATCACATCATTAAACTTGAATACCATGCTATGAAAATAATATGACCCCAAAAAGATCGCCAAGAGTTTCGCTACGATGGTCAAAATCAGGTAATTCATTCATGAGGATGGTGGATTTGATGATCTCTTTGAGCAAGCGAAGACATTTTCACAAGTTTTACATTTAACATCACTAAATCTAGAAGCAGAGGACCTCAAAGAATTCTACATATACATAAATAAAAGGCTCGAACAGGTCCCTTTGGACCTGCTACAAATTAAAGAAGTAAGAGAACCTACTCCCAACGTAAGCCTGGAGGAGAGTTCAAGCACAATTCTGATGAGGGATCACAAGAAAAGTAAGCTCAAGGTTTAGAAGACTCTGAACATGAATATGAGAATAAATAAGGAAGCCCTGAGGTAGACCCTAAAAAGGATACATAGGAAAATCTTGAAGAAACAACCGAGAAGGTCTCAACTGAACAAGACATGGAGATTGGTTCCCCACAGTTTGAAATAGAAAAGAACCCAGTAATCAATCTAGAGAAGGAGTGGGATAAATTTAATAAAAAACTCCAAACAAAGACGATATTGAAGAGACTTCTGGATTCTAGACCCCACAACACACTAAATATATTATAAATCCAAAAGTGGCAATACAATAAATTGTAACTACTCAAGATATTTAATTCACCCCGATACACCCAACTTCTGAAATTGTTTTAAAGGTTGAAGAAATGCCTCCATTGGACATATTATATAACCCTACATACAAGGCTCTATTAAAAGGGAAAAGAAAGAAAATAAAATTGGATGTATCGGCAGCAACAACGCTTGGCAATGAACCAATGGAAGTAGTGTGGAGAGACACCCCCATTGATCCATCAGAAAATCTTACAAAGTTATCCCAATTTGCAGGGGCCTATGCAACTGCAACAATCAATAAGGCAACAGAGGTTTAACTTCTTCTTAAAGAAAAGGAAGAAAGAGTTCAGTTGCTTGAATATCAACTTGAGCGAGAAAAAAAAAGAACCAATAGGCAAGTGGAAATACAACTGGCACAACTTCAACAAAATTTTGAGCAAATGACAGTACAACATCAAACAGACATGGCAGTGAACAACACATGTATTCACCAAATGCAGGATATATTGGACAAATTCAAAGACAATCCTCAAACAGATGAATTCATCAAAGAGGCACTTGAATTAAATTCTGTTTTGATACAGTAACATGAAATATTATGTCAAAGAATCTCATTGATCAAACCTTATTGTAAATCAAGTGACAAATTAAACAATCAAGTAATTGAGCAAAGATTAGAATATGAAGAGCTAAACAAAAGGATAACAAAATTCATTTCCTAGAAAGAATCTGAAGAAGGCAAGAAGGTCTATCTACCAAAGATCGAGGAGGCTCATAAATACATCTTATTTACAGATTGGGACATACAATTAAAACAAATAGAAAGGGAAGCAACAAGAGCAGCCAGTATAGCAAAAAACATCATTGAGGTTGTTAATGAAAACCTCCACACTGCCAATCTTATCAGAGAATGCAGGCCAAAAGCACTCTAGACATTAAACAATTAGAAGAATAGTGGAAAGAAACTTCCCGAAAAAATTCAAAAGAAATAAAGGAACTATCCGAGCTTGGTTGGGAAACCTATTGGTGGTTTCTGGTAAAACCACATAGTCTTTTGGATGACTCTACACTATTTAACTAATTTTTCTCAAAGGATGCTGCCACCTCTCACTGATCTTCTATTCAAAGGACAATTGAGATCTAGAGTTGGCCAACTTCCCTAGGTTAAGCCAATGATCGACATATGTGAGCTCAAGGAATGAATGGCCGAATAGGACCATTCAATTTGGAGAAGCTTGTCATCATTTATTTTACTTTAGTTTTTATTTTCACTTATTCTGAGGAAGGTTCTATGAGACCTCCTTAGCTTTTTATGTAATAATCTATTTTTGAAACATATGTATATTATTTAAACCTATCATGCATTGAGAGAGGGGTCCATAATTTTATCAAAAACACTTTGCAAGGGATTGCACTTCTGTACTTTGTGACTGTTTTGATGAATTAACTTGAACTTGATTTAATTTTCTTAGATATTGAAGCTTACTCTACTGAATTTGAATTTTTGTACTCTTAGAGTATATTTGATTGAAAAGAAGTTGATCAATATTTCTGATCTCATGAGTAGGACATTTCATATCTAGTACTTTTATCTTATGATGGTGTTTTGTTGATGAGTTAGCAATACTTTTTATTATATTGTGTTATGTAGGAAATCTGAGTTATAGTTAAACATCAAAGCACTTTTTTGTAAATGTTTTAGTTGTAATTTCTTATTGAATACATGATCAATTGATATATGCGATATACTTTTCATAATTATTTTGCCTAACTATTTAGTCAAAATAATTATCTTTAAACGATTTCTTATGTTACAGAAATTGAATGATCTTTACTACCTTTTACTTTAAGACATATTTGTAGATCGCATGATTTGAGTAATTCCCGGGTATATAGTAAGATAATGTTAAAATAAATAGATGCATTTTTTAGTTGTTTAAATAGATCGTTTTTATTAGATCATTTTCCATCGTACCTTATATCAACCCAACATCATTATCATATCAATTCTTGATGGGAAACTAGGCCCATTATCCCCAATTGGAGCCACCAAAACAAATAGAGACAAAGCTTCTTTCAAGGTCCAGACTAGGTGGTTATCCCCCATGTTGTTGCAACAGGATTCAAACCAGTGACCTCCAGTTTAGAAGCACAAAACCTTACCAAGAGACCATTGGGTGGTTCTTCTTAATTGCAGAACCAAAATACCATTTAAGGTTTATCTTGGTGCCTTTTGGAGGAAGGGGCCTGGGCTAAGCCCATGGCCCTCAGACACATGCATTCCATATGCCCACGATGAAGGGTTAGGCACTAAGGCGGAAGGAACTTGTGGAAAGGGGGCCAACCCCAGGTTCTTTGGACCTTTTATGACTGTGCGCCAAAGGTATTGGTAGCTCTGATGGGTAGGGTGGGTGTTAAGGCCTAGTCTATGGACCCATGACCCCATGTAGCCATTCACCCAAAGTTTAAGGGCGAGGTCGGCAGGGGTGGGCATTAAGGCCCAACCCACGACCCTATGTGCCTATACGACCACGATTTTCGCTTTTAAGGCGTTAGAGGGAACTTGAATGGTCCAAAAAATTACACCTGCGAAGGGCAAATTTATCACTCAATTAGTGATTTTCCGGGCATAATTGTAGAATGGTTAATAATCAAGTTCATGGATGAGCTTGTAGCTCATATTTTTTTGAGTTTTTCACCAATTTTAGCTCAGAAAGATGCTACCTGGGGGTTTTTGGATGCTTTGAATCCATTGATGACCTCTGTTTTCTATTGTGATAACATATAAATTTCCTTTTTGTAGGTTGGAGGTTACAAGGTGTGTGGATCAAGCATAGTTTGGTAGCATATCCTGAGGGTGTTGAGCATGAAGAAGACCTTGTAGAGGTTTCTTCACATTCATAATTCATTTGCAGTAGCTGATACTTGCATGGTTCAACTCTTTGACATTTTTCTCTATATGTCAAGATTATGGAAGCTTGGATTATGTCCTTCTTTTTCCATGTATGCTCTTTTCTAGATGATGTCTAGGGTCTTTGCAGAAGACTCCTTGTATTCTTGTACTTTACATGGTGATTGCAGGGTGTCATGTTGTTTTTATGTGAGATTTCTTTGAAGGAGAAAATTTCCTTGAAGGGTAAATAGCCAAATAGTCATCAAGATACTTTATGTACTTGATTTTTACACTGAAATATGAGTTGTCTAGTCATGATGACAAACCCGAAGATGTATCCTAGGAGGTGTAAACTCTGTCATCAAACCTTGTGTTACTCTTCTCTATGCCTACATGAATTATATGTTCTATTTTCATTGTGATTATCTTTCACATGAGAACTAATTCATGCTTGAAGGGACACTAAACAAACATGTTGCTTATGAAGACCCATTTTCACACTTGCAAAGCGTCAACACGGTCCTATTTTTTCTTTCATTTGATTTTGGAAAGAGAGGTAGAAAACACCTATTCCACTTTCAGAACAAGTAAGAAAATTTATGTGCAACTCTTATTGAGAGCTCAAGTATAATGTTTGGGTATGAGGTATAAAACTATGAAGTATAATTTTCTTTTAATCAATGTCAACAAAGTGTGGAGTTTTCACAGTGAATATAGGATTTAGATATAGTTAGGATGACTAGAAATATACTATCATTCTCTTCTCAATTCAAGATATGTAATCCCAATGTCTAATCCTACTAATTTATTATATGACATCTAGAAATATAAGTAGAAGAAAGGAGAGAATAGAGAGAAAGTAATTGAAAACCATTACAAGCAATATGGAAAAGACACATTGTTGTATCACTAATTTTAAATTGGTAACTTTTTATATGGAAGTATATCATTCTTGTCATGTTCCTACCATGAATCATCTAATATGTCCTTGGGCCCTCCTTTGTACATAGAATTGTAGAATAAGAATTTAATTATCAATTATTGATGGAAGAAGACAAATGGGATAATTAAGAGAAGAAATGAATGGACTAACATACATTTTATCAAAATCATCTAACATTCATTACTTCTAACACATTTCATTTTTCTGGTGTTCATTTGCACCATGATCCTCAATTTCCAGTTTCAGTTTTATCTCTCACACATCCTACATGTTAACATTATTTTCTTGATTTATTTAGGGTTAAGGTTCTTCTTGTGATTGAATTTTTTCTGAGATATTAAAAAATATCAATTCCATTGAGGATCATATTTTGGAACTTTGCGTAAATATAAAAAAGTATGTGTTCCAAGTTAGACTTTATTTTGAAACATGGTTCATTAAACATTGTAATAATCCAAAGTATGTTGAATCTTAGCATTGCGTGGAAAGGAAATATGAATATTATAACATCCTGCTTATTTCATTTTATCATTTCTTGTATATTCTATTATATTTCAATTTTTCCACTAAAAATGTTAAGGATATCCTATATTATAATTCATCAAATTTAAATTTTATGATTCAAGATACCTTCCCTCCAAGTTTAAATCATGTCTCCCTTCACTATGATGCTTTCCTTTTATTTAGGCGTGCATTGCACTTCTTCCTCTAGAACATTATGCCTCATTCATCTCTTGGAAACTATCACACTTTGACTGTCTCCATAGTGAATTAGGGAGTATTTGTGTGGTTCTTCCATCACTAGTATAAAATTCCAGCCTTCCTTTTAGTATTGCAATTGGTTAGTATTATTGAAGTGATATTATAAAAATCTATTTCTAGAATCCTATATTGTACTATAGTTTCATTAACATTGTTGAATGGTAGTGAGGTTTCCACTTGTTGTTGGTAAAAATAAGTTCATTGGTTGGTTATTACACACATGGAGGTAAAAGGCTGGTTATGGTAATTTTGGTAGTTCAAGCCATTAAATTTAACATGAAACATCAATGACACTTAAGAAACTTAGCTTCTCATGATTTATATAAGTTGGTTAACACATGATAATGATATGCAATCATGTTGATGGTAGACACCATACATTATCAAGGATTCTACCCAGTTGTAATATTCTTCTCTTATTTAATTATACTCAAGTTAAATGAAAAATGCAACAATTGGAAACATGTTTGGTGTTGTATCCTTCAATTGAGTGGGGAAATAGAGTGTGAGATATGACATGCACAACATTTGTTTGTGGCATGTACTTTTTATTGTTTTGTTTTCATGTACTTTTGCATTTGTCTAATGTCACACCTTTCCTAGGATTCCATATCTATAATTAGTATTTGGCTAGTCTTCTCACCTTCAAACTCACTCTACATACATCATTTATATTTCATGGTAACAAAGTTATAAGAGTGATGGTTGTACTCCCCCATTCAATTATGAGGTTGACACTTAAATGGGTGATTTTAGGTGTATTCCTTATCTTCCTCCTTCACTGGGTTACCTCCAACATTAGCGCACATGAATATGATATGCATGGAAAGGATGTGAAAAAATAATAGAAATCATGCAATGAATATGATATGCATGGAAAGGATGTGCAAAAATAATAGAAATCATGCAATCTATAAATATTTTCTTTATGTTGAGAATACTTCAAGTGTTGAAGTGAGTGGCCATTAGACGAATGTCGAATACTGAATGTCCCATGGAATAAGGATTATCTATTATATTTCAATTTATGTGTGACACACACAATTCAAGCATTTTTTTATCATGTGATTTGAATGAATAAATAGGGTCATAGCCATGGTTTCTAAATATATTCAATGAATGCGGGTAGCATAAAGAAAAAGGAAATCATATACTCCAATCAGGAAACATCTTACAACATAATAACATAAAAAAAATCTACAAGTTAGTAAGTTTAAAGATATAATTTCTCAACTCCAAATTAGAATATGTACTTAGCATTAATATAAGTATTTATCATGATTTAATTAACACCATGGGAAGGAAATTCCATGGTGTCTAGAACTTCCAGAATTCCTCTAAATATTTTACTCTTATATATTTAATATAATTATAGGAATAAATAAGGTAGGACAACCTAAAGCGACTATGATACCACAAGTGGGTTAAGGTGATGGGATCCAAGGGAATCCAATATGCCTAAACCCCTATGTTACATTTTTATTAATATTGATATTTTAACCTTCACATTTATTAGAACTAGTCAATAACTAAACCTTGGAAATATTGAGAGTGGAGAAAACTATAGCCTCAACTCAGCCACCATATCCTACTTTATTAGAAAATGTGCCTAAAATATATGAGAATTGTTCTCCTTTATTTTCGGAAGCTAATTCATTTTGAGAAAAGATGCCTTTTGCATAGAAATGGATTCATTTTTATTCCTTTAGAAATTGATTCATTGATTATTCATCCATTTGGTCTAGAGGAGGGAATTGGAATGAGGAGAGAAGAGAGGATTATATAAGAAGGAAAATAAATTCTAGAGGAAGGAAACTAATATTTGATAACCAGGAATAAAAAACTTCCTATTAGAGTAATTATTATTTTGGACCTTTCTATGCACATATTGAAGATCACTAGAGGGAGAATATTTATAATTAACTATTCAGTAGAGAAAGAATATACCCTTATGTTATATGAGTAGGTATAATGGGTGCCATATAGTTACAATGCATGTAATAAAATTAATAGTGAATAGGATGAAATATAAAATTGGACCTTTATATGCACATACTAAAGAGCACTACATGGATAATACTTATGAAGGACTATTGAATAGAGAAAGAAGATCTCCTTGTTTTATGTGTAGGTATTATGGGTTGCAGATATTCCTTCTGTGTAAATAAATCCATACAGTAAGATATTTGGTTGAGAAACTATATCTTACGTAAGTTAACAATTTTCTCTAAGTTATCCTTAGTTTTCCTCTTTTCCTCCGTAGTATCATATCTTTGCTATGGGGTGAAATGTTTTACAAAGATCAATTTTCACAGAGCCTAAGGTTGGCTAGAAAACTTCTTAGACTAAATCAATTTCATGGTTTTTAAATTTGAAGAATAAATATGTCCTTTTATTTGACTTAATGACTTGTTATGATTATGGATACTACTGGTGTTTACTATTTTGAATGTTGAAGAGTTGTCCCTATAGATTGTTGTTGTAGGTAGCACAAAGTGAGTGTGTTTTAATTATATAGTTACTCTACTCTTTGGTAAATTTTTAAGCCTTATGATGATGGATGATTGAATGTTGCTAGGAATGAGTTCATTTCGAAGTGTAACCTCAGGAAACTTTCATGAAAGACACAACTTTATTTGATGAATAAGATCATCGATTTTTTTTGTATCACATAGATGAAATATTTTCTGTGATACAACTTATATCACATGGTAATTATAAATTGTGACACATGTGTCATAGAAGATAAAAATTTCTTGTGATAAAGTATATTCCACAGAAGATAAATATTAATTGAAATATAGTGTGTCACGTAAGAATTCTTTTGTGGCAATACAATGTTTGTCATTAGGAAGTGAAGACTAGATACTTACATAATTTTGTGTGGAAATTTATTGAGTTTTCACTTATCACATGACAAGTTTTTTTGGTGTTGCAATATATTGTAATCATATATTTTCTACTATGAAACATTGTGCGAGAAGAAAATATTGGCATGTGATAAAGAAGAAGGTACTTTATTGTTGCAAGAAAGATAAAACTATTTTTAAATATGTTATAGGAAAGATAAATAATCTATAGGACATGTGACATAAAAATAAAATAATTTGGTGTGACAAGTAGAGAAGGAAGAAGGGAAAGGAAAGATGGAAGAAAGAAAATAAACTAGAGAAAATTTCTATGTTGCAAGAAAATATTATTTTCTTGGCATAATACATCACTCAAAAAGAAAATTGTTTAATGAAACACATTGTAAGGAATATAAAATTTTCATCTAATAAGGGGCATGTCACACACAATAATTTTTTCTATGTCATACAAGTCATGTCACACATTTTTTTTTTGTGTGATATAGGGCATGTAATATATAGAATTTCTTTGATCTCAATACATGATATTTCACTAGGAATAATTTTTGTGTGTGATATGTCATGTGTCACATGAAACATGTAAACTTTCTATGTTTATTATTATTATTATTATTCCATATTTGAAAAGAAATAAGCTTTAAATGGAGCATTAACTAGAGGGAATGCCATAAAATGGTTTTAGAGCATGGTTATCATACTATATGTTGCATGGGCTTAGAATAGAACATAGGTCAATGAATATGATTCTATGTCATTCCTAATATTTGTTTTTTCTTTCAGCGAAACACAAGAGGATAAATATATCTTATCATGGAATAATTTCTACACCCTTAAGACATTGTCTAATGGGAATGTCAAGAGGGACATGGAGACACACATAGATATGGTAGAAACCATAGGAAGCCTAAAGGTGGAACCATGACATTGTAAAAAGCATAATGAGAGGATTATAAGATGTCAAGAAGAATATAATGAGTTGAATTATGTGATATTATAGTGTTTGAATCAGATTCAAAAGAAAATGTGCTAGGGTTAAATTAAAATAGTAGTAGTATAGGTATTCCAAGGAATAAATCCCATAGTAATAAGAATTAGACGTCTAGTGGTGAGATAAATACATCATTAGAATCATCAAATCCATGAGTTAGGGACATAAGTAATTCTAAGGATTCAACTAGTGGTGGTTTAAGGTCTTTCTCCCACAAGCGCAACAAGAATAAGCACATAAAATATTATTTATATGGAGAGTTTAGGAAAATAAAATTATCTACCTTAAATGGTGAAGAGAAATCAAGAGAAGAAGTTGAGGCATGAATTTTAGGATTGAGGACGTACTTTTAGGTACATGAATATTTTGAAAACATGAAAGTGAGATGGGATATTTTTAACATGAATGGAAAACATTCTATATGGTGGGGGGATGTCAAGAATGTAAAGAAGATTAGTGAGAGTAATATAACCTAAAAATAATTCAAGGAGTGTTTTTGATAGATGCACCATTCAAAAGATATTTGATGGAAAAAGTCAAGTAGTTCCCTGATCAAATTTGGGCAACTGACTATGGATAGCTATGCAAGTAAGTTTTTGGAACTATTCAAGTATGTTCCATATATCAAGAATGAAAATGTAAAAATACAACATTTTCTCAGTGGACCACCTCAATCCTTTAAAGAAAAATTGAATTTAAGGAGACTAAAACTCTTGATGTAAACATCATAATACCACTATGAAAGAGTAAAGTTATAACAAAAATCAGCAAAACATGGAAGGGAAATAAAAAACAATAGGATGAATAGAGAAACAAAGGTTCAAAACTTAGGAAATATATAAATAAGTCCAAGAGAATTAAGGTCAAATATCCTTAAAAAAATAGCTTTCAACATAATTTTCCACCTTATATTATAAACTAGAAATTGCACCAATTGTTGCAAAGGTAAGGCAATAACCTATGGAGAAAGATCATAGATGAAGAGAGATATGATATGTTACAATTTCAATGAGAGAAATAACATGGTGTTAAAAGTAAAGGGAACTCCACTTTCTATATCCTATTGATTTGAGTTGCAATATGTCAACTGAGGGAATGCTTAGCAATTTCAACATTGTACTTGCAGCGTTAGTTTTGTTTTATGGTCTTTTAGGAAATTGGCTAGCCTGGCAATTTGGAAATTCATGGTTAGTGAATGTAGCTATGGATCATTGTTCGAATGTGATGGTTCTTTGGTGTTGATGTTTTTTTTAAGATGTAATGAACCTTTAACTTTTGGAATCAGATCCACAAAAGATTCTGTGAATTCCACACATGTTTTAGCATTAACAATATAAAATTCAACAAAAGTGGCATAATTCAAACAAGGGATGAAGCTAGGAGAAAGTCCCATATGATTTTGGTAGAATAGAAACCCCTATGATGTATCACATAATCTAAATACAACTCATGTTTGAACCACAATCTGTAATGTGTAAGCCAAAAGAGATCATGTTATACACCATAGCTCCCTACCTTGGAAAAATTTTCTCAAAGAAAATTCCCATAAAATCAAACAAAAAAAGGTCTAAAAACTTCGACCCAGAAAACAGAGTTAAAATGAACATTCACAATCATTATAAATGATAACCAATTTAGTCTATTGTATAATCTAGTTATAATATCAACATTTATTCAACCTAACCTAAAAGAACAAATTTAAATCCCAATTGGACTTGCATCCAATTCAATTCATGTATAATTATATAGAAAAGCTTGAGCTGGTGGGTCTCCCTTAAAATTTCAGAGTAAAGTAATGACATTCATCCTATATCTAACGAGAATTGTATACAAAAATGAATATTTTAGTCTTAAAATAGGGAAAAACTGTAGTTAGAAACCATAAATACTCTAAACAACCCCTAAATGTTGTAGATTCACATTAAAAGAGGAAAAGTAAAAAGGATAATAAACTCCATTGTTCACATATAGGCAATAGATACCTTAGCGAAGTTGCGGGTATAATAAAGGTCAATGACCAAATTCCACACATTTTGAGAAACAATATATTATAATCATTACCATAAGCTATGAACCAAACAATTCATTAAAACCATGCAAAATTAAGGTCACAGAAAAATTAGTGAAGTCTTTGAGCCCAATAAACCTTCAAAATTTAATTTTCGTGGACACATCAACTAGCAGATGTGGAGCATAAAAAACCCAACAACTCAACAAATTAGTATTGTCAATGCCTTTAAATACTTGTACCACATAGAGATAAAATTCTCTTTGGCTCGGTAGTTTTACACAATGAAAGCCATTCTACATGGCCACAAACTATAAAGGAAAAAAATATAGATTCTCTAGAACAGAGAGCACTGGAGATGGAGATTTCAACATTTATTACTAGTATGTTTATACAATCAACTACATCAAGACAATAGAAGCAAACTCTCCCACTCAAGAGGCTCAACAACAAAAGGCACTCTAGATGGCATTGAAGTATAAAAAATAAATAAAAGCAAAAGATTAATTTGGAAGGAAGAATTGAAATCATGTAAAATATTTACTTTCATAAACAACATTAAACCCCAACCAAAAGGTGAAGGCATGGGTTGTATAGGACCAATGCAAAATGTAATTGAAAAATAGGTAAGAAAAATTTCAATTGTACACCATGTTTTTGCTTGCAAACAACATAATACCTAACATCGAAGCATGACTTGCTTTGATTTTCCTTTAACGAAATCTACAAACTTATCTTGTCTCCAATTCAACCATACATGATACAAAACATCAAGACTCGGTTTAAAGACTTGAAAGTTCTCTAGAAAACATTAATATTTTTGGAAATTCTTAGCATTTAGAATCTTAATTCTGGAGTAAAAAAGGGGTTGCGGATCACATAATACAAAATTTTATGGACTTATTTCCCACTAAATATTAGAAAATGACTTTGAATGGGCAATTATCAAGTCCCAAACATAGCTCCCTACTTATACCCAACCATTGTATCTTTTTGGGTTATCTAGTTTTCTAATATTTTTTCTATAATATAAAGGTGTTTTTATAAAATTCTCAGTGATACTTACAATATAGTCACGAATCAATTGTCTTTCTTGAATCATCTATCATGTCGGTTATTTTTATCATTATGCCCAAGTATGTGTTTTTTTAAGACCTTTTTCTTGATAGCCTGGTCTATGGCTATAATGTTTTGCTGTCAATTTCTGTTGGAAGATTGTAGGCTCAGATACAATGTTTTAGCACACTTGTGTTAGTTACTGGTAAGTGTGAGGTTAATTATTTACCTATTGTACAACATGTTAATTCAAGTGAAGGATCCTATTATGGATCATAGGCTAGTAATTTTCCATATGTCAATGAGATTTCGACTACTAATTATTTGGATGGTCAGAATGGCGAGCAAAAATTAAATTCGAGAAGGAAATATGATTCTCTTATGTTTGTCATAAATTCTCTTCTTGAGTTATTTTTCGCCACAGAAAAGCAACATGGTTTTGATTATGGATGTTTATGTGCACTAGATGATAATTATTTCATGGAGGAGTTTGGTCAAGGGTTTGATATTGGTGAATGTAGCAATGAAAAATATATAGCCATCTTGTCTAACTTAATTGATCTACTAAATTTTGACCTTGATCTTGAAGCCCTAGAATGGATAATGACTATATTGTGTGTTGGCTTGGTGGATTTTGTAGTGTTGTAGTAGGTAGAATTCTGGTCATGACTATGATCCTTGGTTTGTTGACTTGTTTATTTCCCTAAATATGTTGAGTTGATATGTATAGCAATGAACTTTTTCATAGGGAAGAGAGCATATTCTTTTAGTGCGGAAGGGAAGAGCCTTTCGTATTAGAGCCACTTGTGTTTTCTTTATGCATTTGAGCATTCAAAATGACTAGTTTTATGTCTTCTTGTGCACTATGCCTTCTTGTACACCCTTCTTCCTTGTGTGCACTCTTTCTAAGGTATCAAGTGTAATTCATTGAGTTTTGGAGGAAATCAAAGTGACTAGAGATTGCATGCATCATGAGAAGACCATATGAAAACAAATGAAGTAAAAAATACCCCTAAGGTGATAAATGAAAATGGAATGGACAAATGAGGTAAAAAAGACCCCTAAGGTGAGAAATAAAACTGGAACAATTGTGGGAATCTCATGTTTATGTTTTTTCCAATAGTAGAAAATAACCCTAAGGTGAGAAATGAAAATGGAATGGACAAATGAGGTAAAAACGATCCCTATGGTGAGAAATAAAAATGGAATAGTTGTGGGAATCTCATGTTTATGTATTTTCCAATAGTAGAAAATACCCCTAATGTGAGAAGTGAAAATGGAATGGAGAAATGAGGTAAAAAAGACCACTAAGGTGAGAAATAAAAATGGAACAGTTGTAGTAATCTCATGTCTATGTATTCTCCAATACTTTCAAGTGTGTTTGAACTTTAAAATATTATTAAGACTTATGTGTTTTTACTATAGATTATTTGTGTTTTCACTATAGATTATTTGACAGTGAAATAATTGCATTATTTTTATAATTTATCCTATCAAGTGATGAGACTTGCTTACCAAGAAGCATGATGTAGAGTGTCCAAACTAAATTTCCTCAGACACATGGAGATTGGAATAGAGCCCATGGAAATTATATCAACCACATTTGTTGTGTGTGAGGAAAATCTTGCTAAAACATATGTGTTTTCATTATAAATTATTATTGTCTTCACTATATATTATTTGATAGGGTAATGGTTGCATTATTTTAATAATTTATCCTATCAAGTGATGAGACTTGCTTCCCAAGAGGCATGATGTAGAGTGTCGAAACTGAATTACCCCACACATATAGAGATTGCAATAGAGCCTGTGGAAATTATATCAACCACATTTGTTGTGCGTGAGCTTAAATTCCTCCCTAATTAATTCTACAATAGTTATACCTATGTTTATTTCAATTGTTTAATACGATTACACACTTTTTAAAATTGAATCATTATGGTTTATATCTTCCTCAAATGATGTGAATTAGCCTATATGATTAAATTCTATAATAGTTGTATCTATGTTTATTTCAATTTCTTAAACCATTCCTCACTCTTCAAAACTGAATCTTTTTGGTTTATATCTTGCTCAAATGATGTGAATTAGCCTATAATTATATCGTGCATATAGGAAGATCTATGCATGTTTTTTACATCCATCTTAATTTGAAGAAATACTTTTGTTAATTTGTATGCTTATGGTAAAGTTTTCATAATTTTTTGGCATACAACTCCATGTTTCATGTTGTGATGCTAATGTAATATATATATTACCAACACACAAGGCTTTTGGTTTCCATGCATTATCAACATTTCTTTTCACAAGGGGGCATGGTCTTCCTTTCTTTTATTTCTAACCTTCAAGCAAATCTTCTAAACCAACTTTATTCTTTATACTATGAATTGCATAAATTGTTAATAGACCTTGCCTTGAATTTTTGAGTTTCAATCCATGTGCACTTGCACTTCTCATCACATCACATTTTTATGGTGAAACCTCTCTGATTCAAAGGTATATTTCTTTAACCTAGTGTCTTTTTATTTAGGAGGAAACATTTCCCCTAAAACATGTATCCTCTTATTGACACAATTATGCATCTTCTGTCTCCTAAATACCCGTTGCTTTAGTCCTCTGTCAGTTTTCAAAGCATCCCCAACATTTTCATTATTTCTTTTTTCATGTTTTACTACTTCCCTAGAACCAAAGCATCCTCAAGAATTTCATAATTTTTGTTTTCATGTTTTACTACTTCACTAGAAATATAAAATCTCCTTGACCTCTTTGGACATACAACATTTGAAGACATGTTTCTTGTAGCCCATGCCCAAGTTTTATGTAGAGGAGGAAATGAAGAAACACCCCAAAATAATTTTCTTGACTTGTTAACCTCTCCACATTATCGTCATGATTCTCATGTATTACCCCTCGAATCTTTTGTTGTTGCTTCCATGCCAAAATACTTGTAAAAGAGAATAGTAAATGAAGAAACACCCTAAAAAGAATTTTTGACTTGCTAGCCTCTCCAGATTATCATCATGATTTCCATCTATTCCTCCCATAATCTTTTGGTGTTGCTTCCATGCCAAACATGCTTGTAAAAGAGAATAGTAATTGTCTTGTGTAGGGGGAAATATAGCAAACAGCAAGGGAGATATAGTGAACACCATGACATCCCCTTCGAGATTTGAACTAATATCTCCATCCTACAGTAAGAAGATGCATTTTCACTTTTATGTGAGTTTGTTTTTTTATGATATTCTCCAAGTTAAGATTATAGTTAACGCCCACTCGAAGAAAATCTTCAACATCCTCGCTTCCCATGATTTACAAGATATGAACCCTAACCTGAGTTGTATACGTTTTCCATCAATGCCTAAATAAAATATCATGTTACTAGATATTCCTTTCCTCATTAAGGAGGCCATTATGGCAAATCCTTTTATACATTCAACTTCAATTTTTTATCCTCTTTTTGCTGAAGCAAGAGACTGTCCTACTATTCCATTATACCAAAAGTAATGTTACAATATATACAAAAAAACTTGACTTTGTCATGGACTTCTGAAAAAACTAGGGCATTATGCCATAGAGAAGGCCCTCCACGCTAACTAAAGGATAAGATAACCACTCAAAAAATACCCTTGGTTAACTGTTAATCCATAGTTGGACTCCATGATCCCAACCATCATTACCGCGCATAGCGGGAAAGTACAAGCGGCTCCACAAAAATACAAAGCCAAATCTGACAGTCGAAACCCTCTATAGAAATGGACGGCTCGAAGAAAAATCGGGAAGCCAAGCTACTCGAGCTTTAAGGCACGATGGAGGTTGGTATTACGTACCCCACCCTCGCCATGTGTTGAGATCCTAGTGGGATCGATCTCAAGAAACCCAAACCACTTACCATTCAAAAGCTCCGCGATCAACTGGAAACCGCTTAAAGCTTGGTTTTTCATTCTGTAAGAGGAATGCATGAGAATTTCCATCACTGGAAAGATCCATCCTGCCTTTCCGTGAAGCTTAACATCAGGACTCATAACAAAAATAGCCACCAACTATAAATTCAACACCATGTTGCTAATCGAAGGAGAGAGGAGACTGGTTAACTTACTCCAAAGGATAATGTAACTGCTCAGAGTATGCCCTTCTTCAAGGTTCCAACCAAAGTATTGTGTTTGAACTTGCATAAGAAGCTTCAATCAGTGTCTTTCCCTCTGACCCAATGTCCAAAAATTTCTCTATCCTCTGCCGCTTGTTCATTGTAGAGAGCTTTTAATCTGCTCTGAGGCAACTCCTGCCACTTCATCTTAATCCTGCATTCTGTATTAATCACTCCTTAGTTGGCTAGTAAATCTGCTAGTTTATTGGCTTTCTGATTAACATGATTGAAGCTTACAGTTTGAAGACTCCGGAGATGATTTTGAATTCTTTGGTACACTTGAATTAGTTTCCAGTGTTTTGAGACCCTTTCTGGCACTGTTTCACAACTAATTCTCTTTACCACATTTATAGAGATCTCTGAGTCTGCTTCGATAATGACATTTGATCTGTGATTTAGTTTAAGAAGTTCTAGACAATTTTCCAATGCCATTAGTTCAGCCATGTTTTTGGTGGCTATGCCTAAATGGTAGTGGAAAGTAAATATTATAGTTCCTTCTTCATCTCTTAACACCCCTCCATAACCTGCTGTTCCAGGGTTGCTTTTTGAAGCACCAACAATATCACATTTCAAATAACCTTTCGGTGGAGGATGCCAGAACATCTTTTCTATTTCCAAATATCTTTCCTTTCTACTAAGTCCATGGTGAATGATCTCTTACATGCCCAATTTCCTGAGAGTTCCCAATTCATTCGCTGTGGGAGGATTCTTGGGGTAACCGTGCACAGTGGTGGAAAATGTCTCCTTAATCTGTTTCAAGATCAGATCCATCAGGCGAAGTGGAGTAGTTTTTTCATCCTTGAAAATTCTTTTATTCCTTTCTTTCCAGACATTCAAGATAAGGAAGCTTGGCGTAAAGGTCCAGGCTAGATTAAGGATCTCATACTCCAAAATTTTTTTTCTCCACCTGTTCAGGTTATTAATGATGCTGCCTTTATCTTTGTCTATCTGTTTGTTACACTGAATTTTGTCACCCTGACTATCTGCAGTATGTGGCCTCATCAATAGCCACATTGTCCTCTTTGTCAAGCCCCATACCTCTGCTCTTCATGTCAAAACCTCAAAGAGAGAGAAAGTCACTTAAAAACATGTTTATCTCTGGGTACGCAGGTTCTCTCTACCTTTCCTTCGTGTACGCACTCCATATACATTAGACCTGCGTAGTAATACGCTCTGTATACTAAAGCTAGGGTGCGTACCCCTGTAAAGGTCAAAAGGCGCAAGTTTCATCTTTAAAAAGTTACTTGTGGTAACTTCTAGAGCCTTCTAGAAGAGTTCTTGACGTGTATTGAGCGCCTCCAGATGGTTCATGCACCCCTATGATAGAGGAGCTTATCCCATCAAGAGAGGAGCTACCCCATCCAAAAGAGGGAGTATCCCATTGATGTTGAACTGAATAACCTCTTCTAGAATACTATAAATACAGGCATTGGGCCAAAGGAGAGGAGGTTGAAAGCTGAACATTCTATAGGGTAAATGCTGCTGAAATTAAGACTTCCATTTGTTGACTTGTGAGGAGAGATCACCATCCTTCCTTGTTGCCATAGTGGGAGTGGGTGAGCTTGTCAAAGTAGAGGAAATCACTTGCTGGACCCTGGGAGGAGCTTGCACAACACCAAGGCTCAGGTTGTAATGGTTCCTTTGATTATTTAATACAAATAAGTCCATTCTTCTCAATGATTTGTTAATGAATTATTTCATGCATTCTTTGGTCAGTATGATAGATATGCTTTGTTTTACAATGAATATTCAGATGCTATGTAATCGTTTGCCTTGTTAGTGTATGCAGGTCTGAAGGTGAAGGAGG